>ML778493.1:107037-134463 GCA_009831015.1 Picea engelmannii
ATGTATGTTTCATGAATTTGTTATTTTTGATAGATCTATTTCAAAGCTAATCATGGTAGGAATAGGAAGTATGTTTTGTCATTGTTGTTCCTTCGATTGCAGGATTTTCTGAAGAACTTGGAGATCAAGATCATCTTGGATTGAGAAAGGACAAATGTTATTAAAGGTATTTATATTCCTTTCTTCTTATTCCTTGACTCATTTAGCTTCATTAGAAGGAATGTTAGTGTTCAACATTTTCACCTTTCTGTCTTGGTTATAGGGGTCTAGTATCTAGGAGGAAATCCACTTGAACGTAGGGGGATTCTCCTGTAACAACCTTCCTGAGTTGAATGAAGAAGGATCCATCTGGTCACAGCCACAAGAAGTTTTGGACCAACGGGAGCATCATCTTCGTCAGCGTACCATCAAGGAAGTGTTATTTCAGTGGAAATATACAACTCCAGAAGATGCCACCTGGGAGCCCGCTACCATTCTGCAACAATTTCCTCATCTCAAGCCTCGAGGAAAATGTTGTTTCTAAGGGGTATGGAATGTTAGGGACCTAACCTACCAAACCCCTCAAGTAGGTAGAATAATATATTTCCATGTAATAAAGGACAATATTAATAAGGCCTACCAATAAGGAGGAATAATTCAAATGTAAGAAGACATAATAGAAGCTTCTTCTTCTAGAAGGATCTTCCTCTAGATTGTTCTTTTGATAGATAGATTTAGTCTAAATAAGAATAAAGGGTATGATAAGTTTAGTCTTAGATATTATTGTAATAGAGCTTTTCTCTATTGGAGGTTTCCCCCTCGAAGAGGAAAGTGAACATTGCTATCATTAATCAAAGTGGTATTTCTGGTATTATTTTGCTATTATTCGGGTATTATTGTGACATTGTTCTGGTTATATCATTGTTGATCTGCCATTTCTAGCTTATTAATTATGATCTGTATACTATTTTATAAGTGGAATATTACAATATAGTAGGTAGAGGATCCATTCAAATAGGATATAGAGATGGAAGAATAAAGTATTTACCTAATGTGAGGCATGTACTTGGGTCGAAGTGTATTTTTCTTTTACTGAACTAGTTCACTTATGTATGGGTGTATGTGATTTCCACAAGGAATATGTGCAAGTTTGTTAGAGGTGAGTTTTTATTGGCTAAGGGTATCAAGTTTTCAACTCTCTATATAGTTTATGTTACTACTCATATTGAGGTTAAAAATAATGATGTGACATTGAAGAAAAGTTAAGCCTCCAATGAAGCATCTAAAGGAGTTGAAAGATACATGTTTAGGCATAACAGGGTCGACCACTTGAATGGTGTGAATTTTAATTATGATTCCTTTGATTTTTTTGAATCGTCTGTGTTATTTAAACATGCAAGGGTCAAGTTTTATTTTAGCTCCCATACAACTAGATAGATATTAGGCATAATACATTCAAACCTGTGTACTCCTATGAATGTATCATCTATTAACATAGCCATCAACCTGGCGATAATAATAACTTTCACCCCATAATCCTATATTTTTTGTCAATAACACTCAAATCAACCCTCAAATTGAAAAGTCTTCATACAAGTTGGTTTTCATTCATGTCAACCCTTGGAAATTGATTTCAACCTTTGGAGAAGTTTAGAATCCCTAGAGATGTGGTTCAGATAGATGGATAGTTATTTCTCATTTATGGAGTGGTTGATATAAACATATGTGTTGGGTGCATTTGATTAAGTCTACATGTAGCCCCAAATGTATGTTCATGGAACCCACAATTGATCGAGGAATAAATACATGAAGTTCAGTGTTTTTTCAAATAAGACTATCATAGATGGATAATGTGTGTCATGTCGTTTCTGGCTATAGGTGGTAGATCATGTGTCTCCTTATGGTTGAGGATATGTGGCTTCGTAAATATTGGAGGACACTTAAGAATAATATAGAATATCTTAAAAGTTCAAAAATAAGTCAATTATTCTAGAAGCCTCTAGAAAGTGTTACAAAGTTTTCTAGTCAAAGTGGTTGCAACAAGAAGTTAATTATGGGTAAAGTAGTTTCAACAAAGAAATTATGAGTTTACTAATTATGGGTAAAGTAGTTGCAACAAGAAAGTACAACTTGACCCTAAAATTAAGAAAAAGGGTAAAACAATTATGACCCCAAAATGAGGGAAAATGGTAAAGCAATTATGACCCTAAAGTTAGGAAAAAGAGTAAAATAGTTATGACCCTAAAATTAGGAACAAAAAGGTTAAATAGTAATGAACCTAAAATTATGAAAGAAGTAAAACAATTAATACCCTAAAATTAGGAATAATGGTAAAATAGTTAAAGGGTAAAATGATTGTAACAAGCAATTAATTAAGGGTAAAGTGGCTACAACAAGAAATTAATTAAGGGTAAAGTGATTGAAAAGAAGTTAAATGGAAGAGAATAAATACACATCAAGAGTCTGTCATTCTCAAACACAAGTTCACTGAATATCTATCTAGTGAACATTGTATCTATTGGTGAATACAAGGTATCAAGGATGAGACAAAGTAAAGGGGATGCTTGTTCTAGGTTGCAACAAGGTATGATTATGTAGCAGGGTTGTCACAGGTTATGAGCTATGCCATTGTGTAAGTTTTGAGTGTCATATATTGGTAATGTTATGGATCATATTGGTGGCATGTCTTAGTGATATTTGGGAGATTATTGTTTATGCTTGAAGAAGATGGTAGTTGTTTAGTACACGTTTTATGGCATATCGTGTGGTACATGTGTGAAGCATGTCATATGGTAAATTTTTGAGGTAGTTTGGTTGAGTTGTATTGTTTAATATATTGGTACAAGTTGAGGTTGCATAACAGTGAGGATTTGATACACGATTGATGTGATAGTTCATTAGACTTGTTTCGTGAATTGTATGGCACATGTTTAAGGCATATCCTGGAGGCCCCTTTTGGTTTATGTTTTCATATGGTTGAGGTTCATGCTTTGGTGTTATTCTTGAGACATATCCTTGGTACATTGTATATGGTTCATTGTTAGAGGCACATATTTGAGATATTGGAATATAATTGAGGCATATACTTGGTATATGATATTGGTTGATTATGATGCATGCTTGAGGTTTTGGTTTATACATTCATGCATATATTGGTACACATTTAATGATTGATGTACATGGAACAAGTGTTGGTGCATGGTTTATGCACTTGTTGTTGTACAGGTTTTGGTTCATGGTTGATGTACAAGTTGTTGTACAAGTTGTGGTACATGATTGATGTTTGGTAGGGTATAGGTTGATGGTTTGGTACATGCTCCGTGGAGACATATGTTGGTGATGTTGGACATCTATTTGAGAGGTGTTCTTGGTATATGATCCATGTGAGAGGATCTGGTTGAGTATTAGTCACAGTGAACAGTTGGATAGGTTGGTCAGTGATAGGTTGGTCAATGACACATTGATGTGACAGGTTGATAGTGATAGTGCTAGTAATGGTGACAGTGACATTCGTAGTGATTGTGGTAGTGACAATTGATCTACACTTATATTTCAGGGTAGCAGGACAAGGAAAGAAAAGGGAGTTGTAGCCTCCTTTCGATTGGTGTCGTAGAACTCACGGATTTGGAGCTTCCTTTAAGTTGGAGCCCAAGAATCAAGGGATTGTAGCCTCCTTCTAGTTCAAGCTAGAGAATTCAGGGAGTTGTGGCTTCATTCAGGTTGGACCCTATAAATAGGGGGCCATAACCTACTTCCAATTGTAGCTAGAGAATTGGGAAGTTGGTTCTTCCAATTAATGTATTCATTGATTTATAAGAAAGAATTTTGTGGTTTTCTCCCATTTGGGTTTCCACATAAATTTTTTTGTATTGTGTATTTGATGTGATTGTGCTTATGTTTATATGCTCATGATATATTGAATATATGATACAATGATGATATACTGATGATAATATTGAATTTTATATATTGTGTTTAAAAGTGGTAAAAGTTCTCATACTAATTCACCCCCACCCTCGTCTCAGTATTCCAACAACTGGTATTAGAGTAGGTCCTTCAAGAAAACAATTTATCCAATAGAAAGAAGATCATGGAGAGAAACAAATTGTATAGAAATGGAATACCATAGTTCAATGGTTAGAATGGTCTGTAGTATGATATGTGGAGCAATAGAATGAATTTTTTTTTAAAGGTATAGGGATATGATCTTTTGAAATCAGTTGTTATAGGATACACCTCTACAAAGAATCCCAAAAACAACAACCAAGAATGAATTGAAAAGAAACAAAAAAATAACAATGGATTTCATCTAGGAAGGATTACCTGATCCGGTAAGAGAAAAGCTTGGAAAATTTTCATCAGCTAGAGAACTTTGGGATAAGTTACATAACCTCTACTTTAAGGAATCTCCCATCACATATTTAGATAATGATAAATAATATTCAAGAACATAACAAGAAGAAATATTTTCATCATGTTAGAAAGGTTCAGAAGAAGAATATTGTGAAGAAGTTATAGTAGACCTTCAAGTAGAGTTAATCAATGATTCATATGAATTGACAAAAGAAAGGAAGAAGAAAAAGTCTCTTGAGGAACAATTAGTCAAGAAGAATTCTCAAAAAGGTTCCAAAGAATCCCAACAGGTCATCGTGAAACTAAAAGCTCAGCTAGAAGAAGCCAAAGAGATTGAAGAAACATACAAATGTCAGATGGAAGAAAAACAATGTTTGGAACCCTACATAGCAGCACTAAGAAATAAAGTAATGGAAGAGAAGCAATGCTTGGAAGCTGAAAGAAAGGAAGTAGAGAAAGGAAAAAATATTTTGACAGACCATCTAAGGGAAAGAATTGAGGACCTAAATTATCTTGAAGAATAATTTAGCCAATAAGAAAGAATAATGGAAAAGTAAATAATCTACTTGAAGATCCATATTGAAGAAGAAAAGAGAATAGAAGAAGTCATGAAGATTCATACGATGAAAAAATAATAAGAGGTTGAAAAGCTTGAAGAAAAAGTTGTCACATTTAGAGACCAAATCATCAGGCTCAGCTAGAACATTGAAGAGAAAAAAACATCCACATCATCTGTAGAAAATGTTGAAGAGAAGCACTCCAATTTTCTAGAAGAGAAGAATGAGGAAAAGAGAAAGATTTATGTAGAAGTACTCAAAGAAAGGAATCATGGTCATCCAGAATCAAAGAAAAATGTTAGAGATACACCTTGAACAACATCCTCCACATTTAGGCCACAAATAATCTTCAATCATGATCACGATCAGCCAAGTCAAGAATTCAAAAGGACTGCACCACAAAGAAGATCATTCACTCCCAGATATGTAAATTTATTTTCTGATCATTGTTTTTATTATACTAACTTTGGACATAAAATTGTAGATTGAATGATTATGGAAGATTCAATGTTCAAACAATAAATGTTTATGTGGCCCCACATAACATTGAATGTTAAAAATTCAACAATTATGGTCATATAACTCGGGATTGTAGAAACATGATGGACACCTCTATCAGATATAAGAAATCTTGGAAAAGAAAACAAGAACAAGTAAAATAAGAGAAGATGAATCATGGACACCTTGAATTCATATTCTCAGGATTAGAAATAGGATGAGATAAAGAAAAATCTACAGGAAAAAAGGAAGATGTTAGATAAATGAAGGTTTGGAGAAGAAATGAAAAATAAGAAGAACGGGTGAATAAAGACCAGGTCCCAAAGATCATAGGATTTGCAGTAATATGAGAAAGAAAATAAGAACAAGTGAATAAGGAATAGGACCAAGAGATTGCACTTTCGGGAATTGTAGTGCAAGATCAATCCATAGGTAAAAGTGAAGAAGTCATATTTTAGAAAGATGATGAGTCTACAGATGAAAAGTAATAATACTCTGCATTAGAGCGGGTATTTTTCTAAGCCACATGGCTTGGGGACTCCCAATGAATATGAATATTGAAAAGGGGGAGTGAGTGCAGTAGCTACTAAAAATCAGAGAACCATCTTTTGATCAGGATGAAGTATTTGTAGATGTAGGTAGCAGAAGAACAAAATGTCAGATTGATCAATTGAGAAGTATTATTCACATGCAACACTTGTTGGTTGTTACATAGGTAGAAGTTTATGGTTATATTCCTCCAAGAAGATGTATATTCAATACAGGTTGTTCCAGACATTTAGAATTCGATTTGTAGATAAAGTATATTAGCAGACACATTTGATTCAGTTGCAGTCGTGAATCCTTCATGATAGTACAATGATAGATGGGTCATCATTGTCGATAGTTGAGTAGCATAGTCATGGACAACTTATGAAATATGAACAAACATGAATTTATGATATCATTAGTAGCTACAAAAAACATGGGTCATAGAAAATGAATAGTAGTGTATCACTGGAATTAGTTGAAATTCGTTTGTCAGAGAAAGGAAAGAAGTGAAAGGCACAACAAAACATGGAAAGAGAAACCTTCAACATAAGTTGTATAATTAAAGGGACAATGTTTAACAATATGGTCATTGTTTAATAAATCTACTGTATGAAACCGTTGATGCTATGGCTACACTGGAAGTTTCATATTACTTGATCCAACAATCTAATTGGTTAATAGAGTAGGGATTGTACATAAATTAGATTGAATTCAAGCATTGGTTTGAGGTAGAAAAAGATGAATAAGACTCCATAATCCCAAAGGAAGCACTGGTGCAGTAGTTTCTCTTCAACTTTCCATACATATTGGTTTTTATTATGTGATTGATTTTCAGTTTCTTAGTAGTTTGGTTTTCATATTGGATACAGGTTGCAACCGAGATGGATAGGAAGAGGGAATAATGGTCTATGTGTTCTTGGAATCCTCATAGGGAGGAATGTATCCCCAATTGGCACCAATGTTAGCACTCAAATTTGATATTTGCAACCTCTCACAGAGCGTTGCAACGCTCTGGTGCCCTTGACACCAGAGCACTAGTATTGTTTTTGTAAAAACCTTGTGGGGAATTGATCTTTGAGTCCTTTTTTGTTTTTTTCTCATGCTCAAGTTTACTACCATCTCAGTGTGTCTCTGGTTTGGCCAAAAACCTATTGATTTCTCAGAATTGATTATATTTTGTTTGGATTATTGACATTTTTTCCTTACTTAGAGTCACTCTTTTTTCTTGCAGTTTGGAGTCAACTCATTGATTTTTCACTTATCTGATTGAATGAAAGTTGTTGTGAGGGAATTCAAAGATCTGTGCACCATTCCATTTGATCTTTGAGGTCATTTTTTCAAGCATTTTCTTCTATTTTGAGATTTTTGGTTTTCTTTTTGAATTTGGTTTTCTTTGTGTTTCGTGTTTGACCACAACGAGAGTGTGTTTTGTTTATGTTAAGTTTTCTTTTGATTGTCTAAATATCATAGATCTTGAAATCCAATTGATATAGGAATCTTTACATCAAGTTTATTATCCTTCACATATAAACAAACAGATATATTTTCATGATTGGTTTTTGGATATTAGAACGAATTCCTGAATATTTTAGCATCATATTGGATCCTTGATTGAGAAATAGTTGCATGAGGTTATTGCATCTTAGTGTTTGAAAGTTAAAGGAAAATTTATTTCTCCTTCTCTTAAATAGACATTCATTGAAAGAAAATATTGTTGATCATTTCTTGTGCATTTTTTGGGAATTGAGTCATAATACCATCAGTTTCACTTTCATACACCCTTGATTAAAGAACAACAGAAAAATTAACGCTAATTAAAATTGATCTAGACATTTTTGTTTTTAGAATATTCTACCATCATTAGAGTAGGATTAGCACTTTGGATTAGGCTGTGAGTACAACTCTCCAAAGAATTGAAAACAAACATTAGCATCTTGCGATAGGAAGAGAAAATCCAATTGTCGTATAGGCTTTCTAGGATCCCCCTCTCACATAGGGGTTACACGCGAGGTAGCGTTCGGGAGAGTTATTGTTATTATCCCTCTGTGGTTCAACCGTTCGTAGTAGTCAGATTGTATATTGGGGGTTCTTCTTGAGGTTCAATTGTTTTCATTTGGTCTCGGTACTTTGTGAATTCCAAATACGTTCGGAGTCCTCTAGATTTCTATCAGTCCACTTGTCCTATGTTCTCTCAAAGGATTTCATACTTGTTATCCTGCCCATATGTTCAGATTGGACTGTCGAATGTACATGCCCAGGGGATGACTACGAGTTCGTGTCCTTAGCAACCATAATCTTTAGGTTCTTACAAAAGGTGACAGTGAAGGGAAGTCTCAATGTACTTGGAAAAGATGTTGGTCAAACTCACTCAGGCTCCTTGGAGGGCAAATCCACAATTACTATGTGGAATCTTGAACCAAGGTGTAAGTTCGTTAAGCAGGTGGCCATCGTAACTATTCCACCTACTCATATCCTAGCCCCTTCTTGACTTGATCATGCAATGTTGTATTTCATCACCAACTATTACAATCATTGACCAAATGTTTTGTTTGCTTGGTTTGATTCCTATATTTCTTAGCGTATGTTGTTTCTTTTCGTTAGTCAGCCAGAGATTTCTTTTTTCGTTCGTTACTTAGCTCAAGCAACATCGGCCTTCATTGTTCATGTCCGATGCAAGGATTACCCCCAGAAGATTTGGAGTATTATATAACTTTGCTTCCCAACTCTTCAGAAGGCCCTCTTGAGGCTCATAACAAACTAGGCTCTGAAGTTGGAAGCACACACTCTTTGGAACAATTACAAATTGTTTCCGATTCTTTGGAAGCTTTTTGAATCATCCCAGCTTTGAGTATTAGGAAAAAACTGCATATGTTGTGGGTGAACTCATCTGGAGAGGTTGTTGTTATTAAGGATACTGAAGTACCCACTGGACCTAACATAGGATCTGGAGTAGAGCATCCTTTTTTCCAAAGAGAACCATTTAGGACCCCGACTCATACTGTTGGAACCTCTGGTTTTGATTTTTTCCCTTTGACTGTACGTGATCTATACGGTAACCTAGGAGTGAGTCCCGATTGACCTATGGAATCACAAGTGTATGACACCTATGTTAGTTATACGGTGCCTTTAAATTACTTTACTGGTATGACCATTAATGTCATCACCGTTGCAGACCAATTATTGATTGGTTCTCACTCAAAACCTAGTATCCAGATGGCCCATTCCACTATGGTCTCGCATGTTGCTACAATCCCCACCAAAAATATTACACCATCCCATGCTTTGATTGGAATGCCACTTAGACCAAATCTGTCAGTTCCACTTGGGTACAGAGCTCTGAATGCTTTCATAACCAACACTACCCAGGTTACACCAAAAGGTTCTATCCCTACACCTTTATTTGGAGGAGATGGTCTTGGTGGATCTAGTCTGGTTGGAGTCTCTAGTCATTCATTCACTTCTGGTTTCCAGATCCCTCTGGGAGATCAACCCCACGCTGGGGGGAAACCTCCATTTGGGAGTAAAACTCAAATGGGGACAGAATATCATCTTGGGGGGAAATCTCATACTGGAGTCCCTAACCCATTATATGGACAGAATGTGACACCAAATCCTTGGCAAATTCCTTTTCCAAGAAATCCGCTATTCCCTGGAGGGAAACATCCTTAAGGACAACAACAACCTTATCCTCCTTATGGCCAAAATGTTTATCCCCCTTATGGGAAAACCCATCAACTGACTTGTCATCCTCAGAACCCATCAAGTTATCCTCCATATGCACATGTTTCTCAACCATCATCGAATCATGTTTATTCTAGTCAACAACAACCATATGTAGGAGGAGTTACTGGATACAATTATCCTGTTTATTCTATACGTTTACGTCTTTTTCAACAAATGCTTACGGGATCAGTAACCAAGTGGTATATTGAACTTCCACGTGGTTCTTTCCAAGATTTCAACTCCCTTTCCATGTCCTTTCTGACGCACTTTCAACTACCCATTCGATACGAGATGGGTACCAAACTCTTGACCTCCCATTGTCAGACTAACTTCATGCATATCTCTTATCATATTCATGAATGGAGACAATGATGAAAGTTGATCAAAGAAATCATTCCTGACTAGTTATTAGAAGAATGATTTACTAAATCAATGTTACCCCCGATTGCTCATGATGTTTCCATGGGTGGTGTAGTCACCAAGGAAGAGGCCATTGCTAGGGCTCAATACTTATATTAGGTTTATTCACAATCTGGTACTTTGTATGAGTTGATCCCAAATGTTTCCCATGCAAACATCGATCCATCCAAACCATCATCCACATCATATGCAAATGGATTCATTAGATCCGTCAAAACCCAATCCCCTTCCCAGTTGACTGGAATGGAAAATCGATCTGCATCAGTACCCACTCCTAGTTCGACCGCACTCTCCTCTACCTCCCCCCAAACTCAAGTCTCTGATGTGAATGCAGTTCAATCTTCCCCTTCACAACAATCTAGAGGTAAGAAGAAGGCAAAGAACAAACCCAAGAAGAATAATAACAACGAAAAACTCAAATCTCAAAACCCACCACCTGCTACCGAAAAGAAACCACAGTGGAAGCCGAAATTCCCATGTCTTATTTATGGTGACGATCACTTCACTCGAGACTTTCCACATCCAGATGGGGTGGCCAAATGTTTTAAGGGGAATTCCCAACCTGTTGTGCTTACTCAGCCTTTTCCTCAGTAGCAATCTATGGTTTCTCAAACCCCCTCTCCAGGGGGCAGTTCCAACCACCCTTCTCATGATGAAGCCTCAACAAGTGCCCATATTTATCTATTTAATGGAATTGATTTAACCACCCTGTCTACGACCTACAACACACCAGTTAAACCTGACAAAGGAAAGGTCACTAATGATACTTTACCAGATCCATCACCATCCTCTGTTAGTCCTCCGTTTGTATCACTCTAGATCGAGAAACCTACATTCGAATCTATATTATTCCCTCCTAAGAGAATTATCCGTAAATCTACTTTTAATCCTAGTTCACGTGCCGCCCAGAACTACAATATTGTTGAAGATTTGGCTCAAGCACCATGTGTTATGTCTATGTTAGAATTTCTACAGCACTACCCCAATCAACGTAGAACGCTCTTGGTTTTTATTGGCGCTTTTGATCTTGAGCTGTCCAACAATATCATGTTTAACCTGGAAAATTTTATGTCTCGACTCTCCCACCAACTTGCTTTCCAAATTGATGTTGTTCTTCACAATCAACAAATTCACCGCACTATCTTGGATGAGGGAGACTCTACTTGTGTCATGTCTTTAGCGTGTTGGAAAGGCTTAAAATCACTCACACTTAACAAATCCCCAACGATGTTGCGCGCATTCGATGGGCCAGGTTTTCATCCTCATGGACTTTCGCAGTCCCTATCCATCCAGTTGGGAGGAAAAACTGTCTTTGTTGACATCGAGGTGGTCGATGCCCCCCTTGATTACAACTTGTTGCTCGAAAGAAGTTAGTTTTATGCTATGACTGTCATTCCTTCGTCAGTGTTTCGATGTGTAAAATTTCCTCATCAGGGCAAAATTGTCACTATCGATCAGTCAGATTTTTGTACACCCGACACTCGCGTTCCCGCTATCAACAATATTCCTTTCTTGGGAGATTAGAAGATCACATGTGAAAGTGTTGGTGTAGGCTTGTTAAAATATTCCACCCTTATGGGTACCTTCCTTGCACCACTCCCTCATACCACGCATCTTATTTCCACAGTCAATATGATTTCGACTACGACTTATCAGTCTTTGGAATCATTTGATCCTTGGATTGTACCTAGTCCCCTAGAGTTCGATGCACTAGGTGACACCATGACACTTATTCCACCTGAGGCTTCATATGTTGATATTCAATCCACCTCTCCCTCATTGGATGACCAAAATATCTTGGCACCTGACACCTACTCGCTGCCATCTTGGTTAAATTCCTTGACGTCTTCTTTTGACTACATTTCTAAAATCTTTCTATCCGAAGAATATATTACATAAATGCTTAGCATTGATGACTTACCTTGAGATGATAACCATCATCGATCCTCTTTTCTTCCACCTCTTGAAGAAATACAAGAATATATACACTCTATCTTCCCCCCCCGATGTTCTCGACTTTCCAAAATCACCCATACTTACACAAGATACTATTTCTTAGGGGAACTTAGGCAACATTACCTCTATGGTCGTTATTGACATTTCGATCAAGGAAGGTGTCATGGAAAATATTATTGTTCACCCGAGGAAGTGATTTCTTATACTGCTTTATTTAAATAATTATGCGATGTCTTCACATGGAGCTATGAAGAAATTTCAGGGATCGATCCTTTGATCATTGTGCATGAGATCAAAACTCACCCAGGTGTAAAACATACTTGACAAAAAATCTTCCCAGTCCATACTAAGAAGACCACGGCTATTAAAGCAGAAGTTGAGAAATTATTGAAATCTGGTTTCATCTATCCTGTCCCTTTGATGGAATGGGCTTCAAATATTGTTCCGATCACTAAGAAGCAAGGGACCATTTGTGTCTGTGTTGATTATAGGGACCTCAATAATCATTTTCCAAAATAAAACTACCCTATTCCCTTCATCGACCAGATCATTGATAATTGCACATGTAGTATGATTATCTCTTTCATGGATGGTTTCTCAGGGTACAACCAGATTGACATTTTACCTGCTAATCAACATAAGACAACCTTCATATGCCCATGGGGAACTTTCGCCTATCGGAAACTAACGTTTGGCCTCAAAAACGTTGGTGCTACATTCCAACGGGCCATGTCATATGCTTTCCACGATATCAAACATATTGCAGAACCTTACCTCGATGATTTACTTGCCCATTCGTCTAGTCGATTAGAACATTTTTGTGATCTAAGGTCTATTTTTATTTGATGTCGTTTATACCACATTCGTTTGAACACAGATAAGTGTATCTTTTTTTTCAAATCAGGTCAACTCCTCATCTTCATTGTTTCCAAGGATGGGATTCGAGTGGATCCCTTAAAAATTAAGGCTATCCTTGCTTTACCTCCACCTAATAATTTGACACTACTCTAAAGTTTGTAAGGGAAAGAAAAGTTTCTTCTCCATTTCATTTGTAACTACGCTGAGATTACCAAAGGATTTATGGGATTGTTGCAAAAAGACACCCCTTTCATCTGGGATGACACTGCTCAACGAGATTTTTCTACTCTTAGGCATGCATTGACCAACGAACCTCTGTTGCATCCTCTGAATTATAAGAAGGACTATATCCTTTACGTAGCAGCCTCTACTTCCACTATTGCTATGGTGTTAGTTCAAGAGGACCCTAACGGTGATGAACACGTGATATATTATTTGAGCAAAAGTCTATCTGGTCCAGAGCTTCAATATTCACATGTTGAAAAGTTGGCTCTGGAAGTCGTCATCGTTGTCCATATATTTCATCATTACATTTTGCTACGCACCACCACAGTTATCCCAGACTCTAAGCTCATGTATCACATTCTGACACGACAATTTCTTGGGGGAAAATATTCCAATTGGATATACATCCTTCAGGAATTCGATCTTGGGTTTTCTAAGTCAAAAGATAAAAAATCCTTGGTGTTTGCGCAGCTTATCTGCGACCTTCCCCATGCTAATGAAGATACTGAGCCCAAAGATTCTCTCCCCGATGAAATTTTGTTCCTCATTAGCATGTATGATATGTGGTATGGAGATATGCTTCTTTATCTCTAGACCCAACGTTTTCATCTTGATATCTCTCATGAAGAGTGTCATTGTATTCACCATCATTCTCGCCGCTACCTTATCATAGTTGACACTTTTTATCACCGTGGTATTGATATTATCCTATGACGATGTTTGACTCATGAAGAGGCTGAACGCATTGTTAATGACTATCACCTTGGAGCATGTGGCGGTAACCTTTCTAGGATGGCTACAACTCAGAAAATTTTACATGTCGACTACTTTTGGCCCTCTATTTTCAAATATTGTATTGAGGCAGTCAAACAATGCCCACCCTGCCAATTTTTTCAAAAAATGGCATGAACCCACCTCGCTCCACTACATCCCATTATTTCCACCAGCCCCTTTGCCAAATGGGGCATCGATTTCATGCAATTTAATCCTACATCAGCTGGGGGGAATAGTTACATCATCATCGTTGTCTATTACTTCACAAAAATGGGCTGAGGCTATGCCTACCTTTCTGAATGATGGTCGTACTACAACTATTTTATTCTTTAACCACATCATCACTCACTTTGGTGTTCCACAAGCCATTGTCACTGATCATGGTTCACACTTTCAAAACCAAATGAGGAGTGAGTTGCATTCCAAGTTGGGTTTTCTCCATGAGAACTCATCCCCGTACTATCCTTAAGAAAATAGACAAGTTGAAGCCATCAATAAGGTCCCGAAAACCATGATTCAATGTATGGTAGGGGAAAACAAGACATCTTGGAATCTAAAACCTTTCTCCTCTCTTTGGGCTTACTGTACTTCTGTGAAAAATACTACTGGATTCACTCCTTTCCAGTTAGTATATGGCATAAAAGTTGTTTTACCAATCGAGTGCAAAATTCCCTCATTGAAACTGAAAGTAGAAATCATGCCTCACTTCTGCTGAAGAAGAATGCTTCTTACACCTAACCAAGTTGGATGAAACACATCGTGATGTCGATCTTATTAATGAGACATATCAAAAGTGAATCAAGAATCAATATGACAAATCTATCCATCCTCATACTTTTGCACAAGTAGACCTAGTCCTTGTTTACAACCAGGCTCATGATAAGTCAGGGAAAGGTAAGTTAGAACCTCTGTGGCATGGTCCTTACATCATGAAATTTGTTTTATATAGAGGTGCCTATGAGCTAGTTGATTACGACGAAATCTCCTTGGGTGAGCCCTGAAACAAGATTTACCTTAAGAAGTAATATGCATAGAACATCTCGCATGCATGCTTTGTACACTATTGTATTTTTAGTTTGGTGTGTCTTTTCTCTTCCCTGAACAAGTTTTGACTTAGCCTCTCATACTGTGTCTTTTGTTTGCATGTGCAAATGACATCTTCCTTTCCTATCTTTGTCGGGTTTGCGAATGGCACTAGTCGAAACACCCAGAACATTGCTTCCACATATTGGGTCATTTACAACTATGACGAGTTGGTGAGTTTAGGAGGTATTTGCCTAGGATCGGAAACTCACAACATGGAAGAATATCATGTTGTCATCGGACTTTTAACCAAAGTCTCCTCCCTATTTATATCTCGTATGATCATTAACCTAGACTCTCAACTTGTCATCTATCAACTTAATCAAATCTACGCTATTCACAATCCTATCCTATTACGTCACCATCTATGAGTTCGTCATCTTGAAAGAATGTTCGATTTTATCGAATACAGACACATACTAAGAGAACTTAATACAACATCGAATTCGTTATCCAATTACAGCATGGATCGATATCTCTCACATAAATGAGGTTTCATAAAGGAAATAAATCATACATCACATAAAACACATCACAAAAAAACATCATTATTTGAAAACATCATTTGGCACCATAAAAATTCGGATATGTATATATATATGGCATGACAGAAAATGTTCAATTACATCAAAAAGTATATAGAAGGGGAAAATGCTGGGTCTTCGTTCCCATAACATCGTCATATAGACTATACAAAAAATATTAGAGAGGTCCTAGTCCTCCTGCATCACATTGTGCTATGAGTGGCACACTACCACATGGGCTACTCATCTCAGTAAGGAGTTAATATGCTCAAGGAATCCCACTGTGTGTCTCTACAAGTGCAAAGGTATGTCCTGCCTCCTAAGGGGAGGGACACCCATCCTAAGACCACGAAGGTTTTTCTTAACCTCCCGGAGACCCCCTGCAGCTACCTCATGATCCACTTCTATATGAGCATCCCTGCGGCATCCCAGTGTCAGTATCTATACCGGACATGTTTCTCCCCTATCTACAAAATGAAACATATGTCTGTTAAAAACTCTTCTAAGTATTCCAAAAAAGTAATATATTTTTAAAATAAAAAAAAACTTGGTAATATTATTTTTGGTTTCTTACTTGGCGCGTCACAATCCACACCATATAGAAGGACTAGGTCCATGTGTATGGGAAGTCTTTTATCATGATCAATTGGCATCTCAGCCAAGCGAAGAAGTCACCAGTGAACCTGAACTCTAACTGTGTTCCTAGCCTCAAAGATAGACTAGTCCAACGTTCCATACGTGGCTCTCCCACTGGTCTTTCTACTAATGTAAGATGAGGTTGCATCTGAGGAATGTGTTCTAAGAAGAACGAAACCAGAAATGAACTGTATCCGAATTTCTTCTACTTCCCTTCTTTTCACCTCAAAATCTATTCCTTCACATTATGAAGGAACCCTGCACTCCAGTTAAACAGTGTTGGCTCCAAACACTCTAAACCATAGGCCACCCGTGATCTTGAAACTAAGTGCGAGCCATTACTTCCCACTATGCTCTTAATGGAAAATAGAATGGATTGAAGGGGTAGATCCCCAATGTCTTTGATCGCGATCCTACCTCCGACCAATCTAGATCCTGGGAAACAATGGTTTTCCAAGTACTTATCTATAGGCACGGGAAGTACCCTCTGTCTGGATAAAACAACGGGGGACCCTCTTTTTGAGAGGTTGGTTAGGAAGTACACATATTCAAACTCAATGGTGAGAAGTTGTGTCCCAAATTGGAATCCTTGCTCTGTGGCATTCCAAAAACCGATCATATACTCGGGAAGAAGAACCTCTTTCTTCATCTTTTGCATCTTGAATAACTTGAGGAGACCGCAGTTCCTCAATGCGGCCCTCGATTAGGGACTTTGCAATGTGACCACATCATAGAGCTCATGATCTCTTTCTTTCCACTCGATCATGAATTTTTCCGAATTTACCTACAATCAACAACGAGAAAAAGTCATTAGTCATGCTATTTTGACAATTTTTGGGAAATTTAAAACTTAATTTTTGTTTCTCTACTTAGCATGCCAATGCCCATTTTACACTCATATCAGGGCACCAACACTCCCTCAAGAAGATAGCAAGGGCACTGTCAATTCTTAATAACACCCCTGTTACCCTTCTGGAGGAGCGCTGGCATTTTTGTGCATTTTTTATTCTGCATTTCGAGCAGCGCCCCTCTCACTCCCACATCAAAGCATTGGCTCCCTCTTACCAACTTGCAGGGGTGCTCAAAAAATCAGGCAACACAACACTCCCCCTCAAATTCTAGAGGGGCATTGAGCCCTTTTTGGGTGCTTGAGACCTCCCAGGGCATCTTTTTTAAGACTCAACCATTGTCTAAAAACAAAATGTAAACCATGTAAATTGAAGAGAGGAAGAAGAGCACCAACCTGATCTAGATGACGATAGAAATAATTGATCGTAGCTTTGGCACCAGACAAAGAAAGATTCACCCTACAAAGCTCAATTTCTTCACTGCTACAAATATTTGCACAAATGAAATGGTAAAATATTTTTTTACCCCATATTACTATTTATAAAATTTCTTTTTTTTGCAAAGCATAGTTATTTTGGGTTTTTGAAAAATATTTGGGAGGCATTTTTAATACCTTGGGTGTGCAGTTTTTTTTCATCGCAGGTTTTGAAGCATTTCATTCAATTTTTTATCTTTTGGAATTAATGAGCATGGTATTTTGTTCGTTCCCACGCTCTAAAAAACATGAGAACACACCGAGAAACCTTTTATCTCTTTTTTGGGATTGCATGGATACACGAAAAAGGAACACCCTGTAGTTGTCTTTAAGCTCTTTTCAGACTCTCTAAATGTGAAAATATTTCTGAGTGATCTTGCTTCCTTTCCCACTCGTTAAAATTTTTGAAAGGGAATCTTTTGATTGATAATTGATCTCTTTTTCGGCCTCACGAGATTAACATTATGAAAAATGACAACACTGGAGTCATCTTTAAGTTCTTTTCAGACTCTCTAAACATGAAAAATCATTGATTTTACCTTCTTTGGACTCGTTAAACAATCATACATTGAAGGGCCCATACGAGACCGAACCCTTACTTCTTCCAATTTGTTAAATAAAGGAAGAGAGACTTACCGAAGGTGAGTTATATCGAGCATGTGTTACCCTCCTCAAGCTCGTTAAATAAAAAACAGGTACACATATACCTGGATGGGGGAAAATTTTGAAGGAGGGAAGCCAAGTAGTTTTTTAAAACATTACCAGTCACTCTTACGGTCACCCTTGAACATGACACTTTGTCTTTTCATGCATTTTAATATGTTGAACCTCTGTACTGAACCAATCCTCTAATTTTTCTTACTCCTTTGGGTCACCGGACGAAAGTCACAACATCCATTACATCATCATGTTTTGGTCCATGTCATGTTTCTGTTGTTGTGTTGCAGTGTTCAAGGGAAGTATCTGCCTCGATATTGAACCATCACAAATTTCCTATTTCAACACCTGTGTCGGTCCATGTTTATTTGATCCACCAATTTACATCTCTGTGTCCATTTCATGTCCTTGATGGGGGATACATCGAGGCCCTCCTTTGACGAGTTTGTTCCTGTCGACTTCAACACATTATCCGGGAAATAGACTTAGAAACCAGTTAGTACCTTGGGACCTGCATGCCTCAATAGCAGGCCTTCTCACTTCTGAAAGTGGGTTTACATCATTGACGCCTAATCGGGTGATGCCCTGAATGTTCGACTTCAACTCATCTATTCACATTCTCTGGAAATTATGTACTAGGGTACCTTGGGAATCATTGACATCAATGGTGATTTCCCTCACACTTGTTAATGATTTACCTCATTGACCAGTAATCAAGTGATCTCTGTCATGTTCGACATCAGTAAATATATTCACATGGTTAGATTTGTATGGCATCAGGATCGATAAGAAGACCCTGGGTTGAGTGACCGTCTGGTATATACTTTACCCAAGTTGCGACGATGTTTCTCTTGAATATTGACACATATACTTTCACATAGATCCACTTTGTATTGGTCTGTGGCTATGTATTGTCATCTCGTGGATCCATAGTGTATTTTTTGTGGCTACAATCAGTTCATGTCATGGAAGTATAGATCCACATTGTAACTTTGGTGGCTATACACTTTGTTAATATAATTATGGATTCGCAGTGTATTTTATGGTGGCCATACCTTGAAAGTATTTATCACTCAAGCATAGGTATGCCTACCTTGGGTTTCAAACATGTCATAAAATTTGTTTGATGGTTGTGTGCAACTTCTACCAAGTGCTCTAAGTCCACACCATTTCTTATAATATTATACAAAGTACTTCAGTCATCACGTCTTCTAACTTTGCACTTTGGGGGGCAATGCGTTACACATCAAAATTACTCACTCCAATGATGACCTATTGTTGTCATTACCAGTGTTGCAAGTGTCGCATTTTAGCCTTAAGTGTCACAAGAATAATAATTTAATCTTTCCTATGTCATGTCTCGAACGACATTACAAGAACACTTAAGACACCTTCAAAGACTAGTTTAAGAAGGAGAAATCACTTGACAAAGAGTACAAAGATTTTACCATGGAAAAAACCATTCAAAAGTCATTTCTGGAGGCCAGTGATCCCTTCCCTCCTTTGGGGGAGCGTTGCCACACTCAGTGCCCCATTTTAAGGGAGTGCTGGCCTATTTGAGAAAATTTTGGACTCTTGAGTAAAATCAAGGATAAATCCCCCTCATCTCTGGAGTTTGTTGGATTCAAATCTGAGGTCAAGGCTAGATCTTAGGGAGGATCCACAACTAATGGAGAAACATCCTCAACCTATCCCAAGAATCTCTAAGATGGTTAGGACTCTCCAAGACTATATAAGGAGGCCTCTTCATGGTGAAAGGGGGAGGCATTGAAGGCATCAAACTTATGATCTCATAAGGGATATTTATCAGTGCAAGTTACAATCATTCTGCTCGTGGAACTTTTGAGCAAGGGTTTGGACAAAGAGATCTTGGTGAAGCTTTTGCATCTACATATATGGTTGTAAGCACTTTTATTTGTTTTCATTAATATATATATGTGCTTGGCCTGTTTCCTTCAAATTCGTGTATGTTTCATGAATTTTTTCTTTTTGATAGATCTATTTCAAAGCTAATCATGGTAGGAATAGGAAGTATGTTTTGTCATTGTTGTTCCTTCCATTGTAGTATTTTCTGAAGAACTTGGATCAAGATCAGCCTGGATCAAGCAAGGACAAACGTTATTAAAGGTATTTATATTCCTTTATTCTTATTACTTGACTAGTTTAGCTTCATTAGAAGGAATGTCCATGTTCAAAATTTTCACCTTTCTGTCTTGGTTATAGGGGTCTAGTATCCAAGAGGAAATGCACTTGTCCGTAGGGAGATTCTCTTGTAACAACCTTCCTGAGTTGGATGAAGAAGGATCCATCTGGTTGCAGCCACAAGAAGTTTTGGACCAACGGGAGAATCATATTCGTCAGCGTACCATCAAGGAAGTGTTAGTTCAGTGGAAAGATACAACTCCAACAGATTCCACCTGGGAGCTCGCTAACATTCTGCAACAATTTCCTCATCTCAAGCCTTGAGGACAAGGTTGTTTCTAGGGGGGGGGGGGGCATGTTAGGGACCTAACCTACCGAACCCCTCAAGTGGGTAGAATAATATATTTCCATGTAATAAAGGTCAATATTAATAAGGCCTACCAATAACGAGGAATAATTCAAATGTAAGAAGACCTAATAGAATATTCTTCTTCTAGAAGGATCTTCCTCTAGATTGTTCTTTTGATAGATAGATTTAGTATAAATAAGAATAGAGGGTATGATAAGTTTAGTCTTGGATATTATTGTAATAGAGATTTTCTCTGTTGGAGGTTTCCCCCTTGAAGAGAAAAATGAACATTGCTATCATTAATCAAAGTGGTCTTTCTGGTATTATTCTGGTATTATTGTGACATTGTTTTGGTTATATCATTCTTTATCTGCCATTTCTATCTAATTATTTCTGATTTGAATACTATTTTATCAGTGGAATATTGCAATCTAGTAGGTAGAGTATCCATTCCAATAGGATATAGAGATGGAAGAATAAAGTATTTACTTAATGTGAGGCATGTACTTGGGCCAAAGTGTATTTTTCTTTTACTGAACTAGTTCACTTATTTATGGGTGTATGTGATTTCCATAAGGAATATGTGCAAGTTTGTTAGAGGTGAATTATTATTGGATAAGGGTATCAAGGTTGCAACTCTCTATATATTGTATGTTACTGCCCATATTGAGGTTAATAGTAATGATGTGACATTGAAGAAAAGTAAGCCTCCAATGAAGCATCTAAAGGATTTAAAAGATACATGTTTAGGAATAAGAGGGTGGACCACTTGAATGGTGTGAATTTTAATTACGATTCCTTTGATTTTTTTGAATTGTCTGTGTTATTTAAACATGCAAGGGTTAAGTTTTATTTTACTTCCCATACAACTAGATAGATATTAGGAATAATACATTCAAACATGTGTAGTCCTATGAATGTATCCTCTATTAACATGAGTCATCAACCTGGCAAGAATAATAACTTTCACCCCATAATCCTATATTTTATGTCAATAACACTCAAATCAACCCTCAAATTGAAAAGTCTTGCTACAAGTTGGTTGTCATTCATGTCAACCCTTGGAGATTGATTTCAACCTTTGGAGAAGTCTGGAAGCCCGAGAGATGTGGTTCAGATGGATGGATAATCAGTTCTCATTGATGGAGTGGTTGATATCAACATATGTGTTGGGTGCATTTGATTAAGTCTACATGTAGCCCCAAAGGTATGTTCATGGAACCCACAATTGATAGAGGAATAAAGACATGAAGTTCAATGTTTTCTCAAATAAGACTATTATAGATGGATAGTGTGTGTCATGTCATTTCCAGTTATAGGTGGTAGATCATGTGGCTCCTTACGTTTGAGGAGATATGGTTTTGTAAATATTGGAGAATGCTTAAGAATAATATAGAATATCTTAAAAGGTCAACAATAAGTCAATTATTCTAGAAGCCTCTAGAAAGTGTTCACGAAGTTTTCTAGTCAAACTGGTTGCAACAAGAAGTTAATTATGGGTAAAGTAGTTTCAACAAAGAAATTATGAGTTTACTAATTATGGGTGAAGTAGTTGCAACAACAAAGTACGGCTTGACCCTAAAATTAAGAAAAATGGTAAAACAATTATGACCCTAAAGTGAGGGTAAATAGTAAAACAATTATGACCCTAAAATTAGGAAAAAGGGTAAAATAGTTATGACCCTAAAATTAGGAACAAAAAGGTAAAATATTTATGACCCTAAAATTATGAAAGAGGGTAAGAGAATTATTACCCTAAAATTAAGAAAAATGGTAAAATAGTTATAGGGTAAAACAATTGTAACAAGCAAGTAATTAAGGGTAAAGTGGTTACAACAAGAAATTAATTAAGGGTAAAGTGGTTTAAAAGAAGTTAAATGGAAGAGAATAAATACACATCAAGAGTATGTCATTCTCAAACACAATTTCACTAAATATATATCTAGTGAACACTTTATGTATTGGTGAATACGAGGTATCAAGAATGAGGAAAAGTAAAGGGGATGCTTGTTCCAGGTTGCAACAAGGTATGATTATGTAGCAGGGTTGTCACAGGTTATGAGCTATGCTATTGTGTAAGTTTTGAGTGTCATACATTGGTAATGTTATGGCTCATATTGGTGGCATGTCTTGGTGATATTTTGGAGATTATTGTTTATGCTTGATGCAGATCTTGAGAGTTTTGGTAGTTGTTTAGTATGTGGTTTATGGAATATCGTGTGGTACATGTGTGAAGCATGTCATATGGTACATTTTTGAGGTATTTTGGTTTATTTGTATTTTTGAATATATTGGTACATGTTGAGGTTGCATAACAATGAGGGTTTGATACACGGTTGATGTGATAGTTCATTAGACTTGTTTCATGAATGGTATGGCACATGTTTAAGGCATATCCTGGAGGCCCTTTTTGGTTTACGGTTTCCTATGGTTGAGGTTCATGCTTTGGTGTTATTCTTGAGACATATCCTTGGTACATTGTATATGGTTTTTATGGTTCATTGTTAGATGCACATATTTGCAATATTGGAATATACTTGAGGCATATACATGGTATATGATATTGGTTGATTATGATGCATTCTTGAGGTTTTGGTTTATACATTGATGCATATATTGGTACACATTTAATGATTGATGTACATGGAACAAGTGTTGGTGCATGGTTTATGCACTTGTTGTCGTACAGGTTTTGGTGCATGGTTGATGTGCAGGTTGTTGTACAGGTTGTCATACATGATTGATGTTTGGCAAGGTACAAGTTGATGGTTTGGTACATTCTCCATCAAGACATATGTTGGTGATGTTGGAAATCTAGTTGAGAGGTTTTCTTTGTATATGATCCATGTGATAGGATCTAGTTGAGTATTAGTGACAATGATAAGTTGGATAGGTTGGTCAGTGATAAGTTGTTTAATGACAGGTTGATAGTGATAGTGGCAGTAATGGTGACAGTGACATATGTAGTGATTGTGGTAGTGATAGTTGGTCTACACTTATATTTCATGGTGGCAAGAAAAGAAAAAGAAAGGGGGTTGTAGCCTCCTTTCGATTGGTGTCGGAGAACTCAAGGATTTGGAGCCCGAGAATCAGGGGGTTGTAGCCTCCTTCTAGTTGGAGCTAGAGAATTCAGGGATTTGTGGCTTCCTTCATGTTGGAACTTGTAAATAGGGGGCCATAACCTCCTTCCAGTTGTAGCTATAGAATTGGGAGGTTGGCGCTTCCAATTAATGTATTCTTTGATTTATAAGAAATAATTTTGCAGTTTTCTCCCATTTGGGTTTCCACATAAATTTTGGTGTATTGTGTATTTGATGTGATTGTGCTTATGTTTATATGCCTGTGATATATTGAATATATGATACAATGATGACATACTAATGATAATATTGAAGTTTATATATTGTGGTTAAAAGTGGTAAAATTTCTCATACTGATTCACCTCCCCGGCCTCGTCTTAGTATTCCAAGAACTAGTATCAGAGAAGGTCCTTCAAGAAAACAATTCAGCTAGTAGAAGGAAGATCATGGAGAGAAACAATTTGTATAGAAATGGAATACCACAGTTCAATGGTTAGAATGGTCTGTAGTATGAGATGTGGAGCAATATAATGAATTTGTTTTTAAAGGTATAAGGATATGATGTTTTGTAATCAGTTGTTACAGGATACACCTCTACAAAGAATCCCAAAAACAACAACCAATAAAGAATTGAAAAGAATCAACAAAATAACAATGGATTTCATCTAGGAAGGATTACCTGATTCGTTAAGAGAAAAACTTGGAAAATTGTCATCAGCTAGAGAACTTTGGGATAAGTTACACAACCTCTACTTTAAGGAATCTCCCATCACATATCTAGAGAATGGTAAAGAATATTCAAGAACATAAAAACAAGAAATATGTTCATCATGTCAGAAAGATTCAGAAGAAGAATATTGTGAAGAAGGTATAGTAGACCTTCAAGTAGAGTTAATCAGTGCTTTAAATGAATTGACAAAACAAAGGAAGAAGAAAAAATCTCTTAAGGAACAATTAGTCAACAAAAATTCTCAAAAGGGTTCCAAAGAATCCCAACAGGTCATCGTGAAACTAAAAGCTCATCTAGAAGAAGCCAGAAAGATTGAAGAAACATACAAAT
This sequence comes from Picea engelmannii, assembly GCA_009831015.1. Lineage (NCBI taxonomy): Eukaryota > Viridiplantae > Streptophyta > Pinopsida > Pinales > Pinaceae > Picea > Picea engelmannii. Next base: position 131,767 of record ML778493.1, read on the forward strand.
GTCAGATGGAAGAAAAACAATGTTTGGAAGCCGAGATAACAACACTAAGAAATAAAGTAATGGAAGAGAAGCAATGCTTGGAAGTCGAAAGAAAGGAAGTAGAGAAAAGAGAAAATATTTTGACAGATCATTTAAAGGAAATAATTGAGGAACTAAATTAGCTTGAAGCATAATTTAGTCAAGAAGAAAGAATAATTGGAAAGGAAATAATCTCCTTGAAGATCCATCTTGAAGAAGCAAAGATAATAGAAGAAGTCATGAAGATTCATATGATGAAAAAAGAAGAAGAGGTTGAGAAGCTTGAAGAAAAAGTTGTCACATTTAGAGACCAAATCATCAAGCTCAGCTAGAACATTGAAGCAAAAAAAAAATCCACATCATCTGAAGAAAATGTTGAAGACAAGAACTCCAATTTGCCTGAAACGAGGAATGAGGAAAATAGCAAGAGTTATGAAGAAGTACTCAAAGGAAGGAATCATGGTCATCCAGAATCAAAGAAAAATGCTAGAGATACATCTTCAAGAAGATCCTCCACATTTAGGCCACAAAGAATCTTTAGTCATGATCATGATCAGCCAAGGCAGGAATTCAAAAGGACTTCACCACAAAGAAGATCATTCACTCCCAGATATGTAAATTTATTTTCTGATCATTATTTTTATTATACTAACTTTGGACATAAAATTGCAGATTGCAGGGATTATGGAAGATTCAATGTTTAATAATAAAATGTTTATGTGGCCCCACATAACATTGAATGTTATAAATTCCACAATTATGGTCACATAACTCACGGTTGTGGAAACATGATGGATACCTCTATCAGATATAAGAAATCTTGGAAAAGAAAACAAGAACGGGTAAAAGAAGAGAAGATGAATGATGGACACCTATAATTCATATTCTCAGGATTGGAAATAGGATGAGATCAAGAAAAATCTACAGGAAAAAGGAAGATGTTAGATACATGAAGGTTTGGAGAATAAATGAAAAACAAGAAGAACAGGTGAATAAAGACCAGGTCCCAAAGATCATAGGATTTGCAGTAATATGAGAATGAAAATAAGAACAAGTGAATAAGGAATAGGACCAAGAGATTGTACTTTCAGGAATTGTCATGCAAGATCAATCCACAGGTAAAAGCGAAGAAGTCATATTTCAGAAAAATGATGAGTCAATAGATGAAGAGTAAGATTACTCCGCATTAGAGCCGGTATTTTTCTAAGCCACATGGCTTGGGGACTCCCAATGAATATGAATATTGAAATGGGGGAGTGAGTGCAATAGCTACTAAAAATCAGAGAACCATCTTTTCAGCAGGATGAAGTATTTGCAGAGACAGGTAGCAGAAGAACAAAATGACATATTGATCAATTGAGAAGTATTATTCCCATGCAACACATGTTGGTTGTTACATAGGTAGAAGTTTATGACTATATTCCTTGAGGAAGAGATATCTTGAGTACATGTTGTTCCAGACATTTAGAGTTCGATTTGTAGATAAAGTATATTAGGGATTCATTTGCAGTCGTGAATCCTTCATGATAGTACAATGATAGATGGTTCAACATTGTGGATAGTTGAGTAGCATAGTTATGGACAACTTATGACATATGGACAAATATGGATTTATGATATTATTAGCAACTACAAGAAACATGGGTCATAGAAAATGAATAGTAGTGTATCAGTGGAATCAGTTGAAATCTGTTTGTCAGAGAAAGGAAAGAAGTGAAAGGTACAACAACCATGGAAGGAGAAACCCTCAACATAAGTTAGATCATTAAAGAGGCATTGTTTAACAATATGGTCATTGTTTAAGAAATCTAGTGTATGAAACCGTTGATGGTATGGTTACACTGGAAGTTTCATATTACTTGATCCAACAATCTAATTGGTTAATTGTTAAGCCCTAATATTGGCTCATTACCACTTAATTGGGGCATATTAGACTAGTAATGTTATTTTATTTATGTCAGCTTGATGCCATTAGTTGTAATTTATATTAGTAATGTTATTTTATTTATGTCAGCTTTAGGCCATTAAACCTCCTAGTCTCCTATATATACCAAGGAGACATTTTCATTTTGAATCATCTTGTCCTTGAACATTTAAGTGGGTAAAAGGAGGTTTCCCCCTAGAAGAGGCTTATTATCTGATATTATCTCTTTTTCAAGGCGTTGAGTACTTTTCTAGAGGTTTTTGTATGCTATATTGATGTTTGGTTCTTAACATATGGTATCAGAGCTCAAGGTCTTGGGGTTTCACTGCTACATCTGAGACACCGTGGAATTTTCACTATAACATTTTTTCTACAACGTTTCAGGAGGAACGGCTTAAAGGTTTTTTAGAAGATGGATCAAGGTACGTTTTGTTCAAAATTACGCTCCCGAGGGCTTATACTTTCGGAGATACAGCCGGTACAATATAGGGTTCTGGAATCATCCTGAAATGAGTCATTGTAGAATTTTTGCTATAAACAATTTTCTGTAACGTTTCAGACCCTGAAATCTGGAGAAAATTTACAGAAATTAGTATTTTATCTATGGAAAATAGTTCAGCTTCTGGGTCATCTTAAATTTGTAGATACACCCTGTGTAAGATAGGGTATCTGACTAGCCCCATTGACTAGTCTCAAGAAGGTGTTCTAGGTAAAATAAACATAACTTCTTGCTGGAGTATCCAAATTGAGTGGGA
>ML778493.1:136354-184921 GCA_009831015.1 Picea engelmannii
TCATGAAATTCACCTAATTCCTGGGAGTGTTCCTCCTAACATCAGGCCATACAGATACCCTTATGCCCAAAAGAGTGAAATTGAGCACATGGTTGAAGAAATGTTAGAGGCTAGCATCATTAGACCTAGCCAAAGTTCTTACTATGCACCAGTGGTAATGGTATTCAAGAAAGATAACTCATGGCGTATGTGTCCAGATTATAGAGAGCTCAACAAGATCACTATTAAAGATAAGTTTCCCATTCCCGTGAAACCCTCAACATAAGTTAGATCATTAAAGAGGCATTGTTTAACAATATGGTCATTGTTTAAGAAATCTACTGTATGAAACCGTTGATGGTATGGTTACACTGGAAGTTTCATATTACTTGATCCAACAATCTAATTGGTTAATAGAGTAGGGATTGTACATAGATAATCTTGAATTCAAGCATTGGTTTGAGGTAGAACAAGATGAATAAGACTCCATAAGCCCAATGGAAGCACTGGTGCAATAGTTTCTCTTCAAATTTCCATATATATTGGTTTGTATTATGTGATTGATTTTTAGTTTCCTAGTAGTTTGGTTTTCATATTGGATATAGGTTGCAACCGAGATGGATAGGAAGAGGGAACAATGGTCTATGTGTTCTTGGAATCCTCACAGGGATGACTCCATCCCCAATTGGCACCAATGTTAGCACTCAAATTTGATCTTTAAAATGATGAGATTTAACCAATAACAAGGATAATACCCAAAGAGCTAAGTGTTAACATTTATGTATTTTTTATTATTTGACTTTGTTTTCAAACCCGAGACATGAAATAAAAAACATAAATTTTTTTTTTTTTAATCAAAAGTCTCATGGAGCCCTATCTTCAATCATACAATCGATCACTAAGGCCATCAACATCACAAAAACCAAAAACCAAGAGTCAAGGAAACAAGAAGAAACGCTCAAACAAAGCATCGAGTAAGTGGAAGAGATAAAGTTGTTCGTGTGAGAAGCTTTACAAATGGTATCAGAGCCATGCACTCATTTTCAACCCGGGTATGATATCAGACTCTCTTCGATCTGATATAGCTATTCGCTCTTTGTTTTCTCTCTGTATACATTCTTGTGTGAGTCGCTCTGTGTGTTAAGGATCCATAGTGTTGTATCAAGAGTCTCGAGCTGTTTAAAGGCACAGTTCCACTCTTGCGACACATTAAGGCCGTATCAGTAGTCTCGAGCTGTTTAAAGGCACAATTTCCACTACTGCGACCTTCTGAAAGATTTGCTAGTTTCTGCCTGAGCAGTCGGCCAGGAGCCTATATAATCTTCTTTCGGGAAGACATAAGACTAAATGCCCTGTTTTTCTGTGCATAAATAGTAACATCTACTATCATGGATTCTTCATTGTCTGTTAGATCTGTACATAATACTGTAGATTCTTCTGCATCTACTTCAGAGAATTCTTTCTGTTTTGTGATTCATTACATGCCTTCAATTGAATCATTAGATCCCAGAATTAAATAAATCTATAAAGGCATGAGACCACCTGGTGCTCCTAAGTATGGGTTAGGATATACTGAACAATGTGACACAGTCATTCCAGATTGTAGATTTCCAAATCCTTTGCCCAAAGATATACAAAGGCCATCTGTAGATGAAATTCATTAATTTCATACAATCATGAAAGGATGACAGAAAGGATCCATTCCTGATGAATGGATTAAAAGAATGTTGAACTGGGATTTGTTTACAAATCCTGAGACAAAAGCTTTTGATACAGTCACTCCAAATTCTGAAAAATTAAGACTGTCAAAAGAATGGAAAGATTTCATGTATGAAGAAGATAGCTGGATTTCCTTCTTTGAATGGAGGAAATTAAAACAAAACCCAATAGTCCAAATGATAGGAGAAAGATATGAATCTCCTTCTCCAAAGCATAAGTGGAAAAGCCTTGATGGAAACATTGTTGAATCAAAATCCACTTTTCCCCCTTTCAAAGGAATTGTACTAGAAGACAATTCTAAACAAGTTAGAGCAATTCCTCTATTACTCTCAGAAGAAGCTATTCAATTATCAGGAATTGACAAAAGAGTTCAATCAGTTTCAGAGCAGTTAAATTGGACTAATACTACTTTAAGAGGAATGGCCACACATACTTTCATAACAAATGACTATGCAATAAAAGACCAAAACATGGATCTCCAAGTATCTACTAATACCATTGTTAGATCCGTAGACCAAATACAAGAAAAGGTCATTAATGTGAAAGATAAAATGGATTCTTCTTTATTAGAAATTGAGTATAAGGCCAAAGAGTCCAGCATAAACCATGAAGAAATTATGGAAGGATTGGGAACTGCTTTTTCACACATGGGAAGAACCTTAACAGAAATAAAGGACAGAACAAGTCAACTTGACAAACCTATTCCCGCTTCCTTTATCCTTCCTAGCCCTCACATTTCTATCCTATCTCCTGTACATAAACCCTCTAAAATAGAAATTGTAAAAAGATTTCCTTTACATTTTCCTTCTGAATAAGAAACACCTGAATCTTCTTCAAACCCTTCTAAAGATCATCATTCTTTGGTGACCATCAAAAACCCATCCTATGATAATCTTCCACATCACTCTTCCAGACCATCTTCTCCTGATCTAGTCGGAAAAGGTAGACTTCCTGAAACCCAAACATTTGATGATGATTGGTTCCAAGAATGGAACATTGACAATTTTTCTATTGCACAGATCAGACAAATGATTGACAGGATGTATGTGTCATACAAAATAATGTGCATGAAAGGCAAAACAGAAGTTGAAGCATGCAAAACTATCATTCAGTGTTTTACTGGTACTCTCAGTAAATGGTGGGAAGTTATTTCTTCTCCTTTAATGATTTCAAAAATGGAAGCAGAAATTTTAAAAGATGAAGAAGGAGATGTTGTGTATCATACAAATGGGACCCCAGTGAATAATATGATTGGTTCTCTCACTACTTTAATACTTGAACACTGGTGTGGAACAGAGAATGAAATTGCTGATAAACATGAAATTGTTCTCATGAATATGAATACAGAAAGATGTCTGAATATGAACAATTTCATAAAGAATGGACACAAAGAGTCTTTGAAATCAAAGAAAGAAAAAAATTGTTATGGAAACAAGATTATTTGGCAGCCCTCCCAAGTAAGTTTGTGGAATACCTAAAAATGGAGGAAGTTTTCAAACTTCCTTATGAATTGTATACTTGGGGAGAAATATATTCCTTAATCACCAAAACATTGGTAGGACTATGTACCAGCATGAAAATACAAAATTATGTGTCAAAATATTCTTATCTCCCTGAGAAAAAATCAATTCGTGAACAATATGGATTATATCTCTCTAATCCAACAAGAAAGAGAAGAAAAAAGCCTAAAGACTTCAGGGGAGAAAAAGGAAGAAAATATAAAGCTAGGTACAAGTATGTTCCTAAAAGTCATGAGCCAAAGGATATTAAGCTCAGGGCTCATACTCATGAAGCAAAACAGAGAGTAACCTACTAGATTTTGTGGAAAGCAGGGCCATTATGCTCATGATTGTCCAGAAAATGAAGCCTCCAGAAAAACAAAAGGAAAATTTTCTGAACAAAAAGAAAAAGAGGCTCAGGAAAGGAGGCAATTGATTCTAAAGCTTCACTGCAACAGGTGTGGGGCAAATAATCATGATACAAATTCATGCCCCCATAATCCTTTTAAACCAAAAGAATAAGTTCATCTTCTTCAAAAGGGATGTTGTTCTTCTAATAGTACATCAGAATTTGAGTATTCCTCAGAAAATGAAATACTGATGAATCAACATTGCAGTTGCAGCAATCCAAATTTTTGCACTTGTGAAAGTAGCAGTGACAGTTCTGATTCTGATTCAGAACCTGAAATTCAAGAAAAATTTAAAGTCTGTATGTTTCAAGACACAGGATATAAAGAGGCACAAATGCTTGCCCAAATAAAAGGCCTTCCAGAAGGTGATATGAAAAATTCCCTTCTTGAAACATTTATTAAGACTGTCAAAAAAGAACAAAAGGAAAAGTCCTTTGGAATCCCCACTAGACAACCTTTGTTCTTAGATGCTTCCTTTGATAAAAATACCAAAACATATATTAAGTTCAACAGATAACCAAAACTTCATAATATCTCTGTTACAGAACTAGCTAAAGAAGTCATACTTCTTAGAAAGGAAGTCTCTGAGTTAAAAGAAACAGCCAACAGACTAGATGCTGAGTGAAGTTATAAGGTTGATTCATGAGCTAGACAAGAAATCAAGCAGATTAAAGAAAGGGTGGATTCCATTCCTCCACCACTAGAAGACGTCCCTTTTGAGACTATTTTCTTAGAAGAAACCACAACAGAAATGCAGGGAATGACACGTATGAAGATTTTTGCTATCAAATACCAGAAGTATTATATAAAGATCCAGTTAGAAATTAACCAAGAAATCTTTTCATTAACTTCACTGATAGATACTGGATCAGATTTAAATCTGCTGCACAAAGATCTTATCCCTGCAAAATATTGGCTTCCTAGTTTTGGATCAGCTACAGGACTAGGAAATGTAAATACTTCTTTTCAATTTGAAGTTCCTAAAGGCATCCTGATCCTTGAAGATTATTCATTAGGAATGAAATTCCAAATTTCTGATTTACAAGTTGAATGTATCCTTGGCACATCTTTTTTATCAGTAGTAGAACCTCATGGTTCTTGTATATGTCCAGATGGCAAAAATGGATTCTTTATTACCATGCCCAACATAAATGGAAGTCCTTCCAAAAGGATAGAATTACCATTTATTTCTGAACATCATATGCAGCTTGCTTATTGCAAGAAAATTTTTGTAATAGTAGAAGTTTTTGATGATCAAAGAAATGTTCCAGTTACTCATTATCTGGATGATAATACTCCCTGGGAAGAATTTGAAAGAAATTGGATACCAGAATGGCAATTCAGGGCCTCAGATGAAGTTGAGTTGGGATTGCCTGGGTTTTCAAGAAATACAAGTATAAATGTACTGCCCCCTCAACATATACTTGGAAGAATGCATTAGTCTGCCACTTCTACATCCATGGCAAAATTAATTGAAATGGGAGATTTAAGCAGACTTAGATCTGCAAACAGTCAGTGGTTTGATCATCAAACTCAAAGATGGGAAGAAACTCCTGCATATCATTTCTTCCAGATTAATAGGATAAGAACCATTCAAGATTGGCCAAACAGAGATCTAGAAGAAAAACTTTTCAATATAACTTATCATCAGTACAAATCAATGTGGTTTAATATTTGTCTCTGGATAGACATATATAAATACTATTACTGTATGATCAAGTTTGCAGTTACTTTTGTCCTTGAACCTGAACCAGAATGGATTATGGAATGGTGGAATAAATTTGGGATAAATCCAGTCAATATTCATCCTCGGGTATCTGATACTGCAAAAATGTTTCTTTTTCCAAATAGGAGATTGGATACCCTAAAGGATATATACTCAGAAGAAGAATACAAGATGTTGTTTGTAACAGAAAGACATCCTTGGGTGATTCGTACAAAGTTCATTCTTCACCAAGAAGAAGAAAGAAATGAAGATCCAAAATTATACAGGGAAATCTACACTCAGTATTGGGACCCATACGATTTCTGTCATTTCCATGATCATCCATTAGAATGAAGGTTTCTGTGGGTTTGTACCTTAAAAACTCCACAGTGTAATAATTCTTGTCTAAATGGCCGACAGTGGTGCCATTCGGGTTCTGTGGGTTGTCGTCATTAAACTCCACTATGTATAGTGTGGTCTTGTCAATAAAAGGGAATCTTGGAAACTCAGAGCACTTCTCCGACTTTTGGTGAGGTTTGACCCACATTTCCAATATGCTCTACTGTTTATCACATGTTGTCCTCTTTTATGTCATATATGTTTGTACTCTGGTCAGGGAATATTACATGACAACCCCGTCAGGTCTACTATTTATCATGTGACACGGTGCTCTGGCCGAGAATTATTGCACGACTCCCTCGTCACATCTACTGTTTAAATCTTCTTTCGGTGGATTTATTATTAAAATAATGATTTGGTCAGAGATTCCTGCGTGAAATACATCTGTCGAATCCTAAAAGTAAGATTGAGTGGAAGACATGTAGGACCACTTGTTTATTCGGGTCTTAGATTCATGATGACTCTTCCCTCCCAGATTTGTATAAAGGAAGGGTGAGAGCTCATTTATTCTCATTCCCGATTTTGTGAGTTGTGAGTTAGTTAGTCTTAGGTTCTAAGCTTCCCTTCTGTCTGAAGCTTCGTGTCTTTCTGAGTATAGAGTCTGTAAGTCGAGCGAAGAGCATCCTGCTCAAGAGTCTGTTATTAGTGCCTTTGGAACATATTGTAATACCCGAAATCTTTTATGCTCTGATAATACAAAGTCTTCCGCATGTTATTATATCTCTGATGCTTGTCTATTGTCTCTCTATTATGCGCACATTGTGACTTCATTTATTTTCCTGTATTTGCATCCGTTGTTCCTTGGTACTGCTAAGGCATAGTTCGCTCACCGAGCTAGTAAGTTTGCTGGTAGTCTGGTGTAAGGCGTCGGTGGATTACTAGTAGTAAGTCCCGCTAAGGCAAGGAGGCCGCTAAAGGGAAGTTGTAGCTCTGAAAATTCACCGAAAACCAGTTATAGGCTTCAAATAGAGCTGCAAAAGCACCGATGGACTTCGGGCGGTGTGGTTCAAAATGCTAAGAAGAGTAAAGCGGTTAACCCGACGATATTGGTTCTGACGGAAGTAGCAGAAACCACAAGACCAGATGGTGAAGGGAGGTTGTGCATGAGACAAGCCGACAATATTTCAAGCTTCATTCTCTGACAAAGGAGGCCTCTGAGTTTACAAATGGTATCAGAGGCCTCCTCTGTCAGAGAATGAAGCTTGAAATATTGACACCTTGTCTTATGCGCAATCTCCCTTCACCATCTGGTCTTCTAGTTTCTGCTACTTCCGTCGGAACCAATGTCATCGGGTTAACCGCTTTACTCTGCTTAGCATTTTGAACCACACCGCCCGAAGTCCATCGGTGCTTTTGCATCTCTATTTGAATCCTATAACTATTTTTCGGCGAACTTTCACAGCTACAACTGCCCTTTAGCGGCCTCCTTGCCTTAGTGGGACTTACTACCACTGATCCACCAACGCCTTACACCAGACTACCAACAACCTTACTAGATGGGTGAGTGAACTATGCCTTAGCAGTACCAAGGAACAACGGATGCAAATACAGGCAAATAAATGAAGTCACAATGTGCGCATAATAGAGAGACAATAGACAAGCATCAGAGATTTAAGAACATGCGGAAGTATTTATATTATCAGAGCATAAATACTCTCGTGTATTACAATGGATGTGCCAGATGCACAGATTATAGACTCTTGAGAAGAATTCTCTTCGCTCGACTTACAGACTCTACACTCAGAAAGACACGAAGCTTCAGACAGAAGGGAAGCTTAGAACCTAAGACTGACTAACTCATAACTCACAAAATCGGGAATGAGAATAATGAGCTCTCCTCCTTCTTTTATAGGAATTTTGGGAGGAAGAGTCATCATGAAGCCAAGACCCAAATAGACTAGAGGCCCACTATCTCTTCCACCTAATGTTACTTTTAGGATTCGGCAGATGTATTCACGCAGGAATCTCTAACCAAATCATTATTTTAAAAATAAATCCACCGAAAGCAGATTTAAACAGTAGATCTGACGAGGGAGTCGTGAAAGATTCCTCGGCCAGAGTACCATGTCACATGATAAACAGTAGATCTGACGGAGTTGTCATGTAAGATTCCTCGACCAGAGGACAATCATACCAATCAAATCACATGCTAAACAGTAGAGCATCTTGGAAATGTGGGTCAATCCGCACCAAAAGTCAGAGAAGTGATCTGAGTTTCCAAGATTCTCTTTTATTGACAAGACCACACTATACATAGTGGAGTTTAATTACGGCAACCGACGGAACCCGAATGGCACCACTGTCGGCCATTTAGACATGAATTATTAGACTGTGGAGTTTTAAGGTACAAACCCACGGAAACTAGAGATTAGAGTATTTTCAATCATTTTCAATGAAGCTAGAAAATCTTTCCGGATAATGTAGGGTGTCCCACATCTTTGTATAAATTCTCCAGACTATAAAGCGTACGCCATTGATGATCTGGAGAATAATCTTTGATTTGATTCCCCACTGAAAATGGTTGAAGATGAACATTCGTAAGATTTCTCCATCATTTGGTCCTTGATGCTAAAGATCTCGGATAGCAGTAAGAGAAATGCAAGATCCTAAAACATAGGGGTCTATGGCGCTCTTGTTTAGACCAAAGTCTCTCCACCAGTCAACAATCCAAATTGGGGGTCTTCCTACAGTTGCAAAATTTATGCTACCAAATTTAACCATAATTATCATATCCTCCTTTTGAGCAAATTCCCACCACATCTTTCTGTATTCATGATAATTTATGCTTGTTTCTGGAAAGATGATATTAGGATTCCTTTCGGGCAAATGAGATAATAATCTGGGTCTGTTTAAAAAAAAATATAGTTGATTGTTACCTTCAGTATTTCTTATGTCCCAGATTAATGTTATATCATGGAAAAGTTCTGTTAAGGAATATTGTGCTCGGGATGCCCTTTCATTGCTCTGAGTGTTTAAGGGAGCCAAAATATTTGATATTCTTCTTCCCCTTACTTCAAGAACCAGACCGGAGTATGAAACCTGTGTTGCTTGAGATAGAAGTTCTGTACTTCTTAATTCCCATCGGGGTATCCATTCTTCTGCATAAGATCTCCATCTTAGAGTATCAGGAATATTTATTACCTCCTCTTCTTCATTTCTAAGCTGTACATATATTAATAAGCAGGAATTTTGTAAATGTTCTCTACTTAAGAAATCTAGAATGGAATTATTATCCCCTTTAATATGTTCTATTGAAAAATCAAAATTGCTGAAAAGGGCCTGCCATCTTGCAAATTTAGAATCTCCAGGATTTTTTAGTTCCTTGTTTAAAACCTTATTCATTGCTGCAGCATCAGTCCTAAGAAGAAATCTTTTGTAAATCAAATAGATTTCAAATTTATGTATGGCATTCAGAGCAGCTTTAATTTCTTTATCTAATGTAGAAGAATTTTTCTCTGCTGCTTGCCATAAACCGGAGGCAAATTGAATAACTTATTCCATTCCCTTGTATTTGACTTGTTTTAAAACTGCTCCCCAGCCAATATTACTAGCATCAGTTTCCACTATCGTTGGGATATTATCATCGGAGATATGTAGGATGGGAAGATTATTTGTCCTGACTTTGATATTTCTCACAGCTTGAGTATGTGCCTCTATCCAAGGACTTGGTTCTTTTTTCAATCTATCATTTAGGAGTCTTCTATCTTGTGCACATTCTTTATAAAAATGGCTTATATAATTTAGACTTCCTAAGAACCTTTGCAGCTGTGTCTTATCAATAATCTTGTCTGGAAATTTATCTGCAAATTCAACAACATGAGTTTGCAGAGTGATTTGGCCATTGTCAATAGTATGACCAAGAAATTTGATCTTTGTCTGGAAAAGTTCAATCTTTTTCTTGGATAATACTAGCCCAGCTTGCTTGAGGACTTGCAAAAGCTTCTTTAGATGTTTAAAATGTTGATCTATGGATGAAGAGAAAACCAAAATGTCATCAATATATACAATGAGCCAATCAAAATATGGCTTTAAAGTATCATCCATTACCCTTTGAAATTTTGCAGGAGCATTCTTTAGCCCAAAAGGCATCACACTCCATTCATAATGCCCAGCAGGGACATTAAAAGCAGTTTTAAATTTTTCCTTTTCATGAATGGCTACTTGCGAGAATCCTGATTTCAAATCAAATTTTGAAAAAATCTTTGCACCTGCAATTCTGGTAACAAGGCTGCTTTTATTTGGAATGGGATAAGTATCATCTACTAATACTTTATTGAGGGGTTTATAGTTGACTGCGCAACCTCCCTTCACCATCTGGTCTTCTGGTTTCTGCTACTTCGGTCAGAACCAATATCGTTGGGTTAACTGCTTTACTCTACTTAGCATTTTGAACCACACCGCCTGAAGTACATTGGTGCTTTTGCAGCTCTATTTGAAGCCTATAACTGGTTTTCGACGATCTTTCATAGCTACAACTGCCCTTTAGCGGCCTCCTTTCCTTAGCGGGACTTACTACCACTGATCCACCAATGCCTTACACCAGACCACTAGCAACCTTACTAGCTGGGTGAGTGAACTATGCCTTAGTAGTACCAAGGAACAATGGATGCAAATACAGGAAAATAAATGAAGTCACAATGTGCACATAATAGAGAGACAATAGACAAGCATCAGAGATATAATAACATGCGAAAGACTTTGTATTATCAGAGCATAAAAGCTTTCGGGTATTACAATATGTGCCAAAGGCACTAATAATAGACTCTTGAGAAGGATGCTCTTCGCTCGACTTACAGACTCTATACTCAGAAAGACACGAAGCTTCAGACAGAAGGGAAGCTTAGAACCTAATACTGACTAACTCACAACTCACAAAATCGGGAATGAGAATAAATGAGCTCTCACCCTTCCTTTGTACAAATCCGGGAGGGAAGAGTCATCATGAAGCTAAGACCCGAATAGACAAGTGGTCCTACATGTCTTCCACTCAATCTTACCTTTAGGATTCGGTAGATGTATTTCACGCAGGAATCTCTCTCCAAATCATTATTTTAATAATAAATCCATCAAAAGCAGATTTAAACAGTAGATCTAACGAGGGAGTCGTGCAAGATTCCTCGGCCAGAGCGCCATGTCACATGATAAACAATAGACCTGATGGGGTTGTCATGTAAGATTCCCCGACCAGAGTATAAACATATATGACATAAAAGAGGATAACATGTGATAAATAGTAGAGCATCTTGGAAATGTGGGTCAAACCTCACCAAAAGTTGGAGAAGTGCTCCGAGTTTCCAAGATTCCCTTTTATTGACAATACCACACTATACATAGTGGAGTTTAATGACGGCAACCCACATAACCCGAATGGAACCACTGTCGGCCATTTAGAAAAGAATTATTACACTGTGGATTTTTTAAGGTACAAACCCACGAAAACCTTCATTCTAATGGATGATCATGGAAATGTCGGAAATTTTATGGGTCCCAATGCTGAGTGTAGATTTCCCTGTATAATTTTGGATCTTCATTTCTTTCTTCTTTTTGGTGAAGAATGAACTTTGTATGAATCACCCAAGGATGTCTTTCTGTTACAAACAACATCTTGTATTCTTCTTCTGAGTATAGATCCTTTAGGGTATCCAATCTCCTATTTGGAAAAAGAAACATTTTTGCAGTATCAGATACCTGAGGATGAATATTGATTGGATTTATCCCAAATTTATTCCACCATTCCATAATCCATTCTGGTTCAGGTTCAAGGACAAAAGTAACTGCAAACTTGATCATACAGTAATAATATTTATATCTATCTGTCCAGAGACAAATATTAAACCACATTGATTTGTACTGATGATAAGTTATATTGAAAAGTTTTTCTTCTAGATCTTTGTTTGGCCAATCTTGAATGGTTCTCATCCTATTAATCTGGAAGAAATGATATGCATGAGTTTCTTCCCATCTTTGAGTTTGATGATCAAACCACTGTCTGTTTTCATATCTAAGTCTGCTTAAATCTCCCATTTCAATTAATTTTGCCCTGGATGTAGAAGTGGTAGACTGATGCATTCTTCCAAGTATATGTTGAGGGGGAAGTACATTTATACTTGTATTTCTTGAAAACCTAGGCAATCCCAACTCAACTTCATCTGAGGCCCTGAATTGCCATTCTGGTATCCAATTTCTTTCAAATTCTTCCCAGGGAGTATTATCATCCAGATAATGAGTAACTGGAACATTTATGTGATCATCAAAAAATTCTACTATTACCAAACTTTTCTTGCAATAAGCAAGCTGCATATGATGTTCAGAAATAAATGGTAATTCTATCCTTTTGGAAGGACTTCCATTTATGTTGGGCATGGTAATAAAGAATCTATTTTTTTCATATGGACATATACAAGAACCATGGGGTTCTACTACTGATAAAAAAGGTGTGCCAAGGATACATTCAACTGGTAAATTAGAAATTTGGAAATTCATTCCTAATGCATAATCTTCAAGGATCAGGTTGCCTTTAGGAACTTCAAATTGAAAAGAAGTATTTACATTTCCTAGTCATGTAGCTGATCCAAAACTAGGAAGCCAATATTTTGCATGGATAAGATCTTTGTGCAACAGATTTATATCTGATCCAGTATCTATCAGTGTAGTTAATGAAAAGATTTCTTGGTTAATTTCTAACTGGATCTTTATATAATACTTCTAGTATTTGATAGGCAGAATCTTCATACGTGTCATTCCCTGCATTTATGCTGTGGTTTGTTCTAAGAATACAGCCTCAAAAGGGGCATCTTCTAGTGGTGGAGGAATGGGATCCATCCTTTTTTTAATCTGCTTGATTTCTTGTCTAGCCCATGAATGAACCTTATAACTGCACTCAACATCTAGTCTATTAACTGTTTCTTTTAACTCAGAGACTTCCTTTCTAAGAAGTATGACTTCTTTGGCTAGTTCTGTATCAGAGATATTATGAAGTTTTGGTTCTCTGTTGAAATTAATATATGTTTTGGTATTTTTATCAAAGGAAGCATCTAAGAACAAAGGTTGTCTAGTGGGGATTCCAGAGGACTTTTCCTTTTGTTCTTTTTCGACAGTCTAAATAAATGTTTCAAAAAGGGAATTTTTCATATCACCTTCTGGAAGGCCTTTTATTTGGGCAAGCATTTGTGCCTCTTGATCTCCAGCATCTTGAAACATACAGACTTTCTATTTTTCTTGAATTTCAAGTTCTGAATGAGAATTAGAACTGTCACTGCTACTTTCACAAGTGAAAAAATTTGGATTGCTGCAACTGCAATGCTGATTCATCAGTATTTCATTTTCTAAGGAATATTCAAATTATGATGTACTATTAGAAGAACAACATCTCTTTTGAAGAAGATGAACTTCTTCTTTTGGTTTAAAAGGATTATGGGGGCATGAATTTGTATCATGATTATTTGCCCCACACCTGTTGCAGTGAAGCTTTAGAATCAATTGCCTCCTTTCTTGAGCCTCTTTTGCTTTTTGTTCAGAAAATTTTTCTTTTGTTTTTCTGGAGGCTTCATTTTCTGGACAGTCATGAGCATAATGACCCTGCTTTCCACAAATCCAGCAGGTTACTCTCTGTTTTGCTTCATGAGTATGAGCCCTGAGCTTAATATCCTTTGGCTCATAATAATGACTTTTAGGAACATACTTGTACCTAGATTTATATTTTCTTCCTTTTTCTCCCCTGAAGTCTTTAGGCTTTTTTCTTCTCTTTCTTGCTGGATTAGAGAGATATAATCCATATTGTTCACAGATTGATTTTTGGTCAGGGAGATAAGAAGATTTTGACACAGAATTTTGTATTTTCATGCTGCTACATAGTCCTACCAATGTTTTGGTTATTAAGGAATATATTTCTCCCCAAGTATACAATTCATAAGGAGGTTTGAAAACTGCCTCCATTTTTAGGTATTCCACAAACTTACTTGGGAGGGCTGCCAAATAAACTTGTTTCCATAACAAGTTTTTTCTTTCTTTGAATTCAAAGATTCTTTGTGTCCATTCTTTATGAAATTGTTCATATTCATACATCCTTCTGCATTTCATATTCATGAGAACAATTTCATGTTTATCAACAATTTCATTCTCTGTTCCACACCAGTGTTCAAGTATTAAAGTAGTGAGAGCACCAATCATATTATTCACTGGGGTCCCATTTGTATGATACACAACATCTCCCTCTTCATCTTTTAAAATTTTTGCTTCCATTTTTGAAATCATTAAAGGAGAAGAAATAACTTCCCACCATTTACTAAGAGTACCAGTAAAACACTGAATGATAGTTTTGCATTCTTCAACTTCTGTTTTTCCTTTCATGCACATTATTTTGTATGACACATACATCCTATCAATCATTTGTCTGATCTGTGCAATAGACAAATTGTCAATGTTCCATTCTTGGAACCAATCATCAACAAATGTTTGGGTTTCAAGAAGTCTACCTTTTTCGACTAGATCAGGAGCAGATGGTCTGGAAGAGTGATGTGGAAGATTATCATAGGCTAGGTTTTTGATGGTGACCAAAGAATGATGATCTTTAGAAGGGTTTGAAGAAGATTCAGGTGTTTCTTCTTCAGAAGGAAAATGTAAAGTAAATCTTTTTACAATTTCTATTTTAGAGGGTTTATGTACAGGAGATAGGATAGAATTGTGAGGGCTAGGAAGGATAAAGGAAGCAGGAATAGGTTTTTCAGGTTGACTTGTTCTGTCCTTTATTTCTGTTAAGGTTCTTCCCATGTGTGAAAAAGCAGTTCCCAATACTTCCATAATTTATTCATGGTTTCTGCTAGACTCTTTGGCCTTATACTCAATTTCTAATAAAGCAGAATCCATTTTATCTTTCACATTAATGACCTTTTCTTGTATTTGGTCTACAGATCTAACAATGGTATTAGTAGATACTTGGAGATCCATGATATGGTCTTTTCTTCCATAGTCATTTGTTATTAAAGTATGTGTGGCCATTCCTCTTAAAGCAGTATTACTCCAATTTAACTGCTCTGAAACTGATTGAACTCTTTTGTCAATTCCTAATAATTGAATAGCTTCTTCTGAGAGTAATAGAGGAATTGCTCTAACTTGTTTAGAATTGTCTTCTAGTAGAATTCCTTTGAAAGGGGTAAAAGTGGATTTTGATTCAACAATGCTGCCATCAAGGCTTTTCCACTTATGCTTTGGAGAAGGAGATTCAGAGCTTTCTCCTATCATTTGGACTATTGGGTTTTGTTTTAATTTCCTCCATTCAAAGAAGGAAATCCAACTATCTTCTTCAGACATGAAATCTTTCCATTCTTTTGACAGTCTTAATTTTTCAGAATTTGGAGTGAGTGTATCAAAATCTTTTGTCTCAAGATTTGTAAACAAATCCTAGTTCAACATTCTTTTAATCCATTCATCAGGAATGGATCATTTCTGACATCCTTTCATGATTGTATGAAATTTATGAATTTCATCTACAGATGGCCTTTGTGTATCTTTGGGCAAAGGATTTGTAAATCTACAGTCTGGAATGACTGTGTCACATTGTTCAGTATATCCTAACCCATACTTAGGAGTACTAGGTGGTCTCATGCCTTTATAGATATCTTTAATTCTGGGATCTAATGATTCAATTGAAGGCATGTAATGAATCACAAAACAGAAATAATTCTCTGAAGTAGATGCAGAAGAATCTACAATATTATGTACAGATCTAACAGACAATGAAGAATCCATGATAGTAGATGTTACTATTTCTGCACAGAAAAGCAGGGCATTTAGTCTTATGTCTTCCCGAAAGAAGATTAGACAGGCTCCTGGCCGACTGCTCAGGCAGAAACTAGCAAATCTTTCAGAAGGTTGCAGTAGTGGAAACTGTGCCTTTAAACAGCTCGAGACTACTGATACGGCCTTAATGTGTTGCAAGAGTGGAACTGTGCCTTTAAACAGCCTGAGACTCTTGATACGACACTATGGATCCTTAACACACAGAGCGACTCACACAAGAATGTATACAGAGAGAAAACAAAGAGTGAATAGCTATATCAGATCGAAGAGAGTCTGATATCATACCCGATTTGAAAATGAGTGCATGGATCTGATACCATTTGTATCATGAGAATGAAGCTTGAAATATTGCCAGCTTGTCTCATGCCCAACCTCCCTTCACCATCTGGTCTTCTATTTTCTGCTACTTCCGTTAGAACCAATATCGTCGGGTTAACCGCTTTACTCTTCTTAGCATTTTGAACCACACTGCCTGAAGTCCATCAGTTCTTTTGCAGCTCTATTTGAAGCCTATAACTGGTTTTTGGAGAACTTTCATAGCTACAACTGCCCTTTAGCGGCCTCCTTGCCTTAGCGGGACTTACTACCACTGATCCACCGACGCCTTACACCAGACTACCAGCAACCTTACTAGCTGGGTGAGCAAACTATGCCTTAGCAGTACCAAGGAACAAGAGATGCAAATAGAGGCAAATAAATGAAGTCACAATGTGCGCATAATAGAGAGACAATAGACAAGCATCAAAGATTTAAGAACATGTGGAAGTCTTTATATTATCAGAGCATAAATACTCTCGGGTATTATAATGGATGTGCCAGATGCACAGATTACAGACTCTTGAGAAGGATGCTCTTCGCTCGATTTACAGACTCTACACTCAGAAAGACACGAAGCTTCAGACAGAAGGGAAGCTTATAACCTAAGACTGACTAACTTCAACTCACAAAATCGAGAATGAAGATAATGAGCTCTCCTTATTTTATAGGAATTTCGGGAGGAGGAGTCATCATGAAGCCAAGACCCAGATAGACTAGTGGCCCACTATGTATGCCACCTAATCTTACTTTTAGGATTCGGCAGATGTATTCACGCAGGACTCTCTGACCAAATTATTATTTTAATAATAAATCCACCGAAAGAAGATTTAAACAGTAGATCTGACGAGGGAGTCG
Source organism: Picea engelmannii (assembly GCA_009831015.1). NCBI lineage: Eukaryota > Viridiplantae > Streptophyta > Pinopsida > Pinales > Pinaceae > Picea > Picea engelmannii. The sequence continues at coordinate 153,037 of ML778493.1, forward strand.
TGTAAGATTCCTCGGCTAGAGTACCATGTCACATGATAAACAGTAGACCTGACGGGGTTGTCATGTAAGATTCCCCGACTAGAGGACAATCATACCTACCAAATCACATGCTAAACAGTAGATCATCTTGGAAATGTGGGTCAATCTGCACCAAAAGTCGGAGAAGTGCTCTGAGTTTCCAAGATTTTCATTATTTAAATGACAACACTATGTACAAAGTGGAGTTTTATGACAAAAACCCACGGAACCTGAATGGCACCACTGTCGTCCATTTAGACATGAATTATTACACGGTGGACTTTTAAGGTACAAACCCACATAAACCTTTATTCTAATGGATGATCATGGAAATGTCGGAAGTTATATGGGTCCCAATGCTGAGTATATACTTCCCGAACCAATTCAGGATCATTATTACTTTTTGGATCTTGGTGGAGTAAGAACTTGGTTCGTATAATCCATGGGTGTTTTTCCCCAATAAACATCATCTTGTATTCTTCTTCAGAAAATAAGTCCGAAATAGTATCAAGTCTTCTGTTATGAAATAGGAACATTCTTCCGACTTCTGTCACATCTGGATTGATACTAACTGGATTTAATCCAAACTGATTCCACCATTATAGCAACCAATCAGGTTCAGGCCAATCCCTGAAGGAATGAGCAAATCTTACCATGCAATAATAATACTTATTCCTGTCTATCCAGAGACAAATATTAAACCACATAGTTTTATACTGATAGTAATCCACATCGTATATCTTTTCATTTGGATTTTGATTTGGCCATTCTGGAATACTTCTCATTCTATTTATTTGGAATAAATGATATGCAGGAGTTTCTTCCCATCTTCGGGTTTGATGATCATACCATTGTCTATTAGCAGATCTCAGTCTGCTCAGGTCCCCCATTTCAATGAGTTTTTCTCTAGATGCAATAGTGATTGGTTGATGGATTCTACCAAGTATGTGTTGTGGAGGAAGTACATTTATATGAGTATTTCTTGAAAACCTTGGTAGGCCTAATTCTACCCTTTCTGAATGCCTGAGCTGCCATGATGGTATCCAATGTTCTTTGAAAACTTCCCAGGGAGTATTATCATCCAGATAATGAGTAACAAGAGCATTTCTTTGGTCATCAAAAACTTCAACTGTTACCAAACTTTTTTGACAATAGGCAAGCTGCATATGATGTTCAGAAATAAATGGTAATTCAATCCTTTTGGAAGGATCTCCATCTATACCATGAGGTTCTACTACTGATAGAAAGGGTGTACCAAGAATACAATCAACCGGTAGATCAAAAATTTGAAATTTCATTCCCAAAGCATAATTTTCAAGGATCAAGATGCCTTTAGGAATTTCAAATTGAAAAGAAGTATTTACATTTCCTAGTCCTGTAGCTGATCCAAAACTAGGAAGCTAGTATTTTGCAGGGATAAGATTTTTATGCAGCAGGTTTAAATCTGATCCAGTGTCTATTAGTGCAGTCAATGAAAAAATCTCTTGATTAATTTCTAACTGGATCTTTATATAATACTTCTGGTATTTGATAGGCATAATCTTCATGCCTGTCATTCCCTGCATTTCTGCTGCAGTCTGTTCTAGGAGCACAGTCTCAAAAGGGGCATCTTCCAATGGTGGAGGAATAGAATCCATCCTTTCTTTAATCTGCTTGATTTCTTGTCTAGCCCATGAATCAACTTTATAACTCCACTCAACATCTAGCCTGTTGACTGTTTCTTTTAACTCAGAGATTTCCTTTCTAAGAAGTATAACTTCTTTGGCTAGTTCTGTAACAGAGATATTGTGCAGTTTTGGTTCTCTGTTAAACTTAATATATCTATTTGTGTTCTTGTCAAAGGAAGCATCTAAAAACAAAGGCTTTCTTCTTGGTATTTTAGAATGTTTACCCTTTTGTTCTGCCTTGATAGTCTTAATAAAAGTTTCAAGAAGGGAATTTTTCATGTCACCTTCTGGAAGGCCTTTTATTTGGGCAAGCATTTGTTCCTCTTGATCACCTATGTTCTGAAACATATAGATTTCAATTTTTCTTGAACTTCAGGTTCTGAAACAGAACCAGAATTGTCACTGCTACTTTCACAAGTACAAAATTTTGGATTGCTGCAACTACAATGTTGGTTTATCAGAATTTCATTTTCTGAAGAATATTCAAATTCTGATGTACTATTAGAAGAACAACATCCTTGTTGAAGAATATGAACCTCTTCTTTTGGCTTGTTAAAAGGGTTATGGGGGAATGAATTTGTATCATGATTATTTTCCCCACACCTGTTGCAGTGAAGCTTTAAAATTAGTTGTCTCCTTTCCTGAGCCTCTTTTGCCTTTTGTTCAGAATATTTTCCTTTTGTTTTTCTGGAGGCTTCGTTTTCTAGACAGTCATGAGCACAATGACCCTGCTTTCCACATATCCAGCAAGTTACTCTCTGTTTTTCTTCTTGAGTGTGAGATTTGAGCCTAATATCTTTTGGCTCATAATAATGGCTTTTAGGAACATACTTGTACCTAGCTTTGTATTTTCTCCCTTTTTGTCCTCTGAAGTCTTTTGGATTTTTTCTTCTTTTCCTTGATGGATTAGAAAGATATAATCCATATTGTTCATAGATTGATTTTTGATCATGGAGATAAGAAGATTTTGACACAGAATTTTGTATTTTCATACTGGTACATAGTCCTACCAAAGTTTTGGTTACTAAGGAATATATTTCTCCCCAAGTATACAGTTCATAAGGAAGTTTGAAGACTTCCTCCATCTTTAGGTATTCTACAAACTTACTTGGAAGAGTTGCCAAATAAACTTGTTTCCATAACAAGTTTTTAATTTCTTTGACTTCAAAAATTCTCTGTGTCCATTCTTTATGAAATTGTTCATATTCAGACATCTTTCTACATTTCATGTTCATAAGAACAATTTCATGTTTGTCAGCAATTTCATTCTCTGTTCCACACCAATGCTCAAGTATCAAAGTAGTAAGAGAAACAATCATATTATTCATTGGAGTTCCATCAGTGTGGTATACAATATCTCCTTCTTCATCCTTTAAAACTTTTGCTTTCATTTTTGAAATCATTAATGGAGAGGAAATAGCTTCCCACCATTTACTGAGGGTACCTGTGGAACACTGAATAATAGTTTTGCATGCTTTAATTTCTGTTTTTCCCTTCATACACATTATTTTGTATGAAACATACATTCTATCGATCAATTGTCTTATTTGAGAAATTGACATATTATCAATGTTCCATTCTTGGAACCAATCATCAACAAATGTTTGTGATTCTGGAAGTCTCCCTTTCCCAACCAAGTCAGGGGCTGAGGGTCTAGCAGTGTGATGTGGGAGATTTTCATAACTTGGATTTTTTATGGTAACTAGAGAATGATGATCTCTTGGAGATTTTGAAGAAGATTCATGTGTTTCTTCTTCAGGTGGAAAATGTAATGGGAATCCTTTTACAATTTCTATCTCAGAAGGTTTATGTAAAGGAGATAGAATAGAAATATGAGAACTAGGAAGGATAAATGAGGTAGGAATGGGTTTGTCAGGTTGACTGGATTTCCCCTTGATTTCTGTTAAGGTTCTTCCCATATGAGAGAAGGTTGTTCCCAATCCTTCCATGATTTCTTCATGGTTTCTGCTAGATTCTTTAGCTCTGTAAGAAATTTCTGATAAGGCAAAATCTATTTTCTCTTTTACATCAATGATTTTTTCTTGCATATGATCTACAGATCTAACAATAGTATTGGTAGATACTTGTAGGTCCATGATCTGTTCTTTTCTTTCATAGTCATAGGTTATAAAAGTATGTGTAGCCATTCCTCTTAAGGCTGTATTAGTCCAATTTATTTGTTCTGAGATTGCTTGGACTCTTTTATCAATTCCTGACAACTGAGTGGCTTCTTCTGATAATAATAGAGGGACTGCTCTAACTTGTTTAGCGCTATCTTCTAGCACAATCCCTTTAAAAGGAGGAAAAGTAGATTTTGATTCAACAATGCTTCCATCAAGACTTTTCCATTTATGCTTCAGGGAAGGAGCTTCAGAACTTTCTCCTACCATCTGAACTATTAGATTTTGTTTTAATTTCCTCCATTCAAAGAAGGAAATCTAGCTATCTTCTTCAGACATAAAGTCTTTCCATTCTTTTGACAGCCTAAGTTTTTCAGAGTTTGAAGTGCCTGTGTTAAATTCTTTAGTCTCAGGATTTGTAAACAAATCCCAGTTCAACATTCTTTTAATCCATTCATCAGGAATGGATCCTTTCTGGCATCCTTTCATAATTGTATGAAATTTATAAATTTCATCTATAAAAGGTTTTTGAATATCATTGGGTAAAGGATTTGTAAATCTACAGTCTGGAATGACTGTGTCACATTGTTCTGTATATCCTAATCGATACTTAGGAGTACCGGGTGGTCTCATGCCTTTATAGATATCTTTAATTCTGGGATCTAATGATTCAATTGAAGGCATGTAATGAATCACAAAACACAAAGAATTCTCTGAAGTAGATGCAGAAGAATCTACAATATTATGTACAGATCTAACAGACAATGAAGAATCCATGATAGTATATTTTACTATTTCTGCATAGAAAAGAAGGGCATTTAGTCTTATGTCTTCCCGAAAGAAGATTAGACAGGCTCCTGGCCGACTGCTCAGGCAGAAACTAGCAAATCTTTCAGAAGGTCGCAGTAGTGGAAACTGTGGCTTTAAACAGCCCGAGACTACTGATACGACCTTAATGTGTCGCAAGAGTGGAACTGTGCCTTTAAATATCCCGAGACTCTTGATACAACACTATGGATCCTTAACACACAGAGCGACTCACACAAGAATGTATACAGAGAGAAAACAAAGAGCGAATAGCTATATCAGATCTAAGAGAGTCTGATATCATCCTTTCTAAGAAGTATGACTTCTTTGGCTAGTTCTGTAACAGATATATTATGAAGTTTTGGTTCTCTGTTGAACTTAATATAAGTTTTGGTATTTTAATCAAAGGAAGCATCTAAGAACAAAGGTTGTCTAGTGGGGATTCGAGAGGACTTTTCCTTTTGTTCTTTTCTGACAGTCTTAATAAATGTTTCAAGAAGGGAATTTTTCATATCACCTTCTGGAAGGCCTTTTATTTGGGCAAGCATTTGTGCTTTTTGATCTCTTGTGTCTTGAAACATATAGAATTTCAATTTTTCTTGAATTTCAGGTTCTGAATCAGAATCAGAACTGTCACTACTACTTTCACAAGTGCAAAAATTTGGATTGCTGCAACTGCAATGCTGATTCATCAGTATTTGATTTTCTGAGGAATATTCAAATTCTGATGTACTATTAGAAGAACAACATCCCTTTTGAAGAAGATGAACTTCTTCTTTTGGTTTATAAGGATTATGGGGGCATGAATTTGTATCATGATTATTTGCCCCACACCTGTTGCAGTGAAGCTTTAGAATCAATTGCCTCCTTTCCTGAGCCTCTTTTGCTTTTTGTTCATAAAATTTTCCTTTTGTTTTTCTGGGGGCTTCATTTTCTGGACATTCATGAGCATAATGGCCCTGCTTTCCACAAATCTAGCAGGTTACTCTCTATTTTGCTTCATGAGTATGAGCCCTGAGCTTAATATCCTTTGGCTCATAATAATGACTTTTAGGAACATACTTGTACCTAGCTTTATATTTTCTTCTTTTTTCTCCCCTGAAGTCTTTAGGATTTTTTCTTCTCTTTCTTGCTGGATTAGAGAGATATAATCCATATTGTTCACGGATTGATTTTTGGTCAGGGATATAAGAAGACTTTGACACATAATTTTGTATTTTCATGCTGGTACATAGCCCTACCAATGTTTTGGTTATTAAGGAATATATTTCTCCCCAAGTATATAATTCATAAGGAAGTTTGAAAACTTCCTCCATTTTTAGATATTCCACAAACTTACTTGGAAGAGCTGCCAAATAAACTTGTTTCCATAACAAGTTTTTGCTTTCTTTGACATCAAAAATTCTCTGTGTCCATTCTTTATGAAATTGTTCATATTCAGACATCTTTCTACATTTCATATTCATAAGAACAATTTCATGTTTCTCAGCAATTTCATTCTCTGTTCCACACCAATGCTCAAGTATCAAAGTAGTAAGAGAACCAATCATATCATTTACTGGAGCTCCATCAGTGTGGTATACAATATCTCCTTCTTCATCCTTTAAAACTTTTGCTTCCATTTTTGAAATCATTAATGGAGAGGAAATAACTTCCCACCATTTACTGATGGTACCTGTGAAACACTGAATAATAGTTTTGCATGCTTCAATTTCTGTTTTTCCCTTCATACACATTATTTTGTATGAAACATACATTCTATCGATCAATTGTCTTATTTGAGCAATTGACAGATTATCAATGTTCCATTCTTGGAACCAATCATCAGCAAATGTTTGTGATTCTGGAAGTCTCCCTTTCCCAACCAAGTCAGGGGCTGAGGGTCTAGCAGTGTGATGTGGGAGAATTTCATAACTTGGATTTTTTATGGTAACCAGAGAATGATGATCTCTTGGATATTTTGAAGAAGGTTCAGGTGTTTCTTCTTCAGGTGGAAAATGTAATGGGAATCTTTTTACAATTTCTATCTCAGAAGGTTTATGTACAGGAGATAGAATAGAAATATGAGAACTGGGAAGGATAAATGAGGTAGGAATGGGTTTGTCAAGTTGAATGGCTTTCCCCTTAATTTCTGTTAAGGTTCTTCCCATATGAGAGAAGGTTGTTCCCAATCCTTCGATGATTTCTTCATGGTTTTTGCTAGACTCTTTGTCTCTGTAAGAAATTTCTGATAAAGCAGAATCCATTTTATCTTTCACATCAATGACCTTTTCTTGTATTTGGTCCACAGATCTAACAATGGTATTAGTAGATACTTGGAGATCCATGATTTGGTCTTTTCTTGCATAGTCATTTGTTATGAAAGTATGTGTAGCCATTCCTCTTAAAGCAGCATTAGTCCAATTTAACTGGTCTGAAACTGATTGGACTCTTTTGTCTATTCTAGACAACTGAATGGATTCTCCTGAGAGTAATAGAGGAATTGCTCTAACTTGTTTAGAATTGTCTTCTAGTACAATTCCTTTGAAAGGGGGAAAAGTGGAATTTGATTCAACAATACTGCCATCAAGGTTCTTCCACTTATGTTTTGGAGAAGGAGATTTAGAGTTTTCTCCTATCATTTGGACTATTGGTTTTTATTTTAATTTCCTCCATTCAAAGAAGGAAATCCAGCTATCTTCTTCAGCCATGAAATCTTCCCATTCTTTAGAGAGTCTCAGTTTTTCAGAATTTGGAGTGACTGTATCAAATTCTTTTGTTTCAGGATTTGTAAACAAATCCCAGTTCAACATCCTTTTAATCCATTCTTCAGGAATGGATCCTTTCTAGCATCCTTTCATGATTGTATGAAATTTATGAATTTGATCTACAGATGGTCTTTGTATATCTTTGGGTAAAGGATTTGTAAATCTATAGTCTGGAATGACTGTGTCACATTGTTCTGTATATCCTAACCCATAATTAGGAGTACCAGGTGGTCTCATGCCCTTGTAAATGTCTTTGATTCTTGGATCCAATGATTCTATTGAAGGCATGTAATGAATCATAAAACAAAAGGAATTCTCTGAAGTAGATGTAGAAAAATCTACAGTATTATGTACAGATCTAACAGACAATGAAGAATCCATGATAGTAGATGTTACTATTTCTGCACAGAAAAGCAGGGCGTTTAGTCTTATGTCTTCCCGAAAGAAGATTAGGTAGGCTCCTAGATGACTGCTCAGGCAAAAACTAGCAAATCTTTCAGAAGGTTGCAGTAGTGGAAACTGTGCCTTTAAATAGCCCGAGACTACTGATATGGCCTTAATGTGTCGCAAGAGTGGAACTGTGCCTTTAAACAGTAAGAGACTCTTGATACGGCACTATGGATCCTTAACACACAGAGCGACTCACACCAGAATGTATACAGAGAGAAAACAAAGAATGAATAGCTATATCAAATCTAAGAGAGTCTGATATCATACCCGGGTTGAAAATGAGTGCATGGCTCTGATACCATTTGTAAAGTCAGAGGCCTCCTCTGTCAGAGAATGAAGCTTGAAATATTGAAGGCTTGTCTCATGCGCAACCTCCCTTCACCATCTGGTCTTCTGGTTTCTGCTACTTCCGTCAGAACCAATATCGTCGGGTTAACCGCTTTACTCTGCTTATCATTTTGAACCACACTGCCCGAATGATATGAAAATAGAAGGCTGACTTGTTATGCTATGCAAGCACCCCTACTTCATTAAAATAAACTTTAACAGGACCTTGCTTCATGTGTATAAATATGCAAAATAAACTTATGTGTTAAGTTCATGTAACTGCTTGTAAATGATTATGTGTGAGCAAATGTTCTTTTAGATGGTTAAATATGTACTTGGAATGAAAACAAATCAACAATACTTGCAGCAAATAAACCATCAAAACTCATAACAAGAACAAGCTGATAAAGGAGTTCACCCCCCTACGGGCTACATCTCCTTGAGCCTCCATAATGGACTTGGCTCTCTGGGATTAATTAGTCAAAAGTTCTTTTACAAGCTGTTGCTCAACTCCAATGGAAAAACAAACTGTACCATTGATATCAGAACATATTAAAACCCCAAAATGACTAATAACACTCTGAAAACGGATCATGGCTCATCCGGGCATGACCTCTTCTACATGTGGCCATAAGCTTCCCTGAGCTTCTCTTTGGAAAAAACACCTGTAAAAGTCCTCAAAAGCCTTTGAAACCTGTCCCAATGTGTTCAGAGCATAGAAATTAGCCAAACATGATATTTAAATCACAGAAAATAGACATAGGCTCACCAAACCATGTCCTCCATCAAAGAGGGCTTCAAGCTCCCTAGAGCTTGCTGAAACTTCAATGGGGAAAAACTTGCTGAAGAAGTCTTCAAATGGCTATAAAAATGGCACCAATGGATCCATCACGTCCAAAAACCCCTATCTGGGCTTTTACAGCACCTCAATCGGCCAAATGATGAAGAAGTTAAGCCTCCTCCATTTTCCTCCTTCAAGCTTTGCTGGAACTGGCTCTTAAGAACGCACCTCTGTGTGCATGAACCTGGAACACACTCCCAATACGCGTTATAACCCGGCACCAGGCGCAACCACTCCAACGGTGCAAACTGTAGGACGGTTAGGGCACCTCAAGCCCCCAACCGCCTAACATTCGGTCATCTGGGTCATACGACCTCGGGCTATGGACAAAAGGGCTAACGGATACAACTGTCCCGCATAACCGTTGTAACCAATCTTTAAACCGCGCGCTCCAACTGTGTTACATGGAATGGTATTACAACCTTGGGTTTTAACCAAACCCCGCACATATAACAGCCGCGCGCATACATTAACTGGTGTTTAATGATATGATATATGGCACACAATATAAAATGGTCGGGTTACATGTTTTAAACCCTCGCGCATTACACAATGGGTAATATTATATTACATGCCTTTGAACTGACCGCGCCCAACGGTCATATGCAAACCTGTGGTTCAAACAAACCAAACCGTGCACAAATGTTATTAACATATGGTTTATACATATGGCATATAATATGGGTCGGGGCTAAGCCCCGACCCGCCCCCTTTTCAAAATAAAACCATAACCAAGTTTAAATACAAGTGCAATGGGTTATGTAACAAGGAACACCGACAGGTATGTTGGTTAGCGGAGAGTAATGAAGACTTGGGAGGATATGGAGGTTACTGGTTCAAATCCCATGGCCGCCAAAATTTTGAACCAATAAACCAAAAACCAAATAGCCAAACTATGAGTGACACGTGGCGCCCTCTGGTTGGGCCACGTGTCCTCATATTATTTTCCCACACTTGGACATGTGTCAATATCCGATATTCTGACAATCACCCAATGAAAATGCATCACACCACCCCAACTGCCACATCATCATGATGGTACGGCCCTGCCACGTGGCCATACGGACTGTACGGACAGGTACAGTCAACACTTTTTTTACTTGTTTGACTTTCCGAACAGATCGCTATATCTTTCGCTCCCGATGTCCGTTTGAGACGAAACGAATTGCGTTGGGTTTGTGAAGACGAGGCATACTCTCACGTCCAATTTGAGGCAATTCCAAGAACGTTGATTTTTGGGCTAAAATTTGACCCCTGGTCCAGATTTTGATCACACCTTCCCACTGAAAGGCTTTTGGACCCACAAAAGCTTATGATCATCAATCTGCTTTCAAGTTATATAAAAATCATTTGACAATCACCTGAATACTCTGACATGTCGTGCACTGCAACTGGCTATGTCTTTCAACCACTGCTCTCTGGCTGCTGCTGACCCACTACTCTCTCCGTGCTTGGAAGACTGCCAACCTTCCCACTGAGAATCAAGTCCTTCTTTCGAACTCTTTGGCGTCAACAAAAATCAACTTTCAAGTCAATAAACACCATTGACTAAACACAAGTCGAACAACATGATCGACACAACATAGTCGTCAGAAAATCATCAACACCAGTCGAGACTCATTGAAACATCAACCTTCCCAAACTCACAAGTCGACAAACATGATACACTGTCATGTCACAATCATGAATCACTCACGATGAACCATCACTAGGTTCACTGCTTACACATACATAAAAACAAATGCATGTATAGGACTCTTCAACTCTCCTTCCAGTACAAACATAAGTATAACCTCAAAACATATGGTTACTTAAGAGTTGAATACAAAATATAAATGGCTGCAACTTATCATGCTTCCCATAAATGCACACATAACACTGAAAAGTGCATTTTCAACAGAAAAATGCAAACCTCCTTGCTCAAGAAATCCAACCATTTCTTACCAAGCCAACTCAACGGTGACTTTTTCTGCTGGACATCGTCCTCTTGCGAATCATCTAGACTCACATTGATGATGGAATCTCCACTTCCATTCTTGCCAATCTTCTTATCCAACTGCTTCTGAGGTTGTGGACGAATAGTTGGATGCAACGTCCAGCATTGGTCAACAAGATGACCTCGCTTCTGACAATGAGTGCAAACCTTTTGCATCCTCCTTTCACGCTGCCTTTGCTTAGAAAGTTTCCTGAAAGTGGTTAATCTTTTCCAACACTTTGAAACATGATGGTTATACAAACCACAGTATGTACAATGATTCCTTCTTCCATTGTTACATGCAAAATTATTATGCTTAACATAATCAAATGCAACTGAACGATAAGAGGAATTATACCTGGAGCATTCACCTTTATCGCCTCTGTGAGGAGGTGAATCTGAAGAGTTACAAGATCTCCTCTGCAAACCATCAACGGTGTTCTTATCCTCATCACTGTCACAACTCTCACATTTGCATTCATCCTTAACACAAACCTTGCATACTGAAGGGATTGAACTTTCAACAAAAGTTCCTAAACTTTCAACAAAAGTTCCTGAACTTTCACCTTTAAAGCCTTCCTGAGGAGGTGAACTTGAAACAAAGTTTATGCTTGGAACTTTTTCCCTTGTCTCCTCGACTTTGGAATTTTCTCCATCTTGCCGTTCATATCCAAGACCACAATACTTGGGTCTTTCTTCAACAACAATAGGCTCAATAATGCCTTGTGCATGCTTACCCAAACCTTTACCTTCATAGCCCATTTTTAACAACAACTTGGACCCTATTCCTCTTGTGTGACTCTCAAAACCACCAAAAAATTCATCTTTAGAGGAATTAGAAGATAAACTAACACTACATACCTTATGTTCATGCATGTACGTGGTAAGGGTTTCCTTTGACTCATGGAGTTGAATCTCCATCTCTTGCAACCTTTGCACAAACTGTTCTTTCTCCTGCTTCATGGCCATCAACTGTTCTTCAAGGGCAATGTTATTATCATATATCACTTTCATCAAATCTTTCATAGTTATCAACTCTTCTTTAGATAATGAAATTGTATGAGAACTATCACTACTTGAAGCTTCTGCCATCTTTGCAAACTTCAACTTCAACACAAAACTTGCACAATACCAATAGGTAAATATCAAGCTATCAATGGCAAACACATGAGCGAAACAAACTTATGCTCTGATACCACCTGATCTGAAAATAGAAGGCTGACTTGTTATGCTATGCAAGCACCCCTACTTCATTAAATTAAACTTTAACAGGACCTTGCTTCATGTGTATAAATATGCAAAATAAACTTATGTGTTAAGTTCATGTAACTGCTTGTAAATGCTTATGTGTGAGCAAATGTTCTTTTAGATGGTTAAATATGTACTTGGAATGAAAACACATCAAAAGTACTTGCAGCAAATAAACCATCAAAACTCATAACAAGAACAAGTTGATAAAGGAGTTCATCCCCCTACGGGCTACATCTCTTTGAGCCTCCATAATGGACTTGGCTCTCTGGGATTAATTAGTCAAAATTTCTTTTACAATCTACTGCTCAACTCCAATGGAAAAACAAACTGTACCATTGAGATCAGAACATAATAAAACCCCAAAAATGACTAATAACACTCTGAAAACGGATCATGGCTCATCCGGGCATGACCTCTTCTACATGTGGCCATAAGCTTCCCTGAGCTTCTCTTTGGCAAAAATACCTGTAAAAGTCCTCAAAATCCTCTGAAACCTGTCCCAATGTGTTCAGAGCATAGAAATTATCCAAACATGATATTTAAATCACAGAAAATAGACATAGGCTCACCAAACCATGTCCTCCATCAAAGAGGGCTTCAAGCTCCCTGGAGCTTGCTGAAACTTCAATGGTGAAAAAGTTGCTGAAGAAGTCTTCAAATGGATGTAAAAATGGCACCAATGGATCCATCACGTCCAAAAACCCCTAGCTGGGCTTTTACGGCACCTCAATCGGCCAAATGATGAAGAAGTTAAGCCTCCTCCATTTTCCTCCTTCAAGCTTTGTTGGAATTGGCTCTACAGAACGCACCTCTGTGTGCATGAACCTGGAACACGCTCCCAATGCGCGTTATAACCTGGCACCGGGCGCAACCGTGCCAATGGTGCAAACCGTAGGATGGTTAGGGCGCCTCCAGCCCCCAACCGCCTAGCATTCAGTCATCTGGGTCATACGACCTCGGGCTATGGACAAAAGGGCTAACGGATACAACTGTCCCGCATAACCGTTGTAACCAATCTTTAAACCGCGCGCTCCAACTATGTTACATGGAATGGTATTACAACCTTGGGTTTTAACCAAAACCCGCACATATAACAACCGCGCGCATACATTAATGGTGGTTAATGATACGATATATGGCACACAATATAAAATGGTCAGGTTACATGTTTTAAACCCTCGCGCATTACACAATGGGTAATATTATATTACATGCCTTTGAACTGACCGCGCCCAACGGTCATATCCAAACCCATGGTTCAAACAAACAAAACCGCGCACAAATGTTATTAACATATGGTTTATACATATGGCATATAATATGGGTCCGGGCTAAGCCCCGGCCCGCCCCCTTTTCAAAATAAAACCATAACCAAGTTTAAATACAAGTGCAATGGGTTATGTAACAAGGAACACCGACAGGTATGTTGGTTAGAGGAGAGTAATGAAGACTTGGGTGGATATGGAGGTTACCGGTTCAAATCCCACGGCCGCCAAACTTTTGAACCAATAAACCAAAAACCAAATAGTCAAACTATGAGTGACACGTGGCGCCATCCGATTGGGCCACGTGTCCTCATATTATTTGCCCACACCTGGACACGTGTCAATATCCGATATGTCGACAATCACCCAATGAAAATGCGTCACGCCACCCCAACTGCCACATCATCATGATGGTACGACCCTGCCACGTGGCCGTACGGACTGTACGGACAGGTACAGTCAGCACTTTTTTTACCTGTTTGACTTTCCGAACAGATCGCTATATCTTTCGCTCCCGATATCCATGTGAGACGAAACGAATTGCGTTGGGTTCGTGATGACGAGGGTACTCTCACGTCCGATTTGAGGCAATTCCAAGAACGTTGATTTTTGGGCTAAAATTTGACCTCTGGTCCAGATTTTGATCACCGAAGTCCATCGGTGCTTTTGCAGCTCTATTTTAAGCCTATAACTGGTTTTCAGTGAACTTTCACAGCTACAACTGCCCTTTAGCGGCCTCCTTGCCTTAGCGGGACTTACTACCACTGATCCACCGACGCCTTACACCAGACTACCAACAACCTTACTAGCTGGGTGAGCGAACTATGCCTTAGCAGTACCAAGGAACAATGGATGCAAATACAGGCAAATAAATGAAGTCACAATGTGCACATAATAGAGAGACAATAGACAAGCATCAGAGATATAATAACATGCGAAAGAGTTTGTATTATCAGAGCATAAAATCTTTCGGGCATTACAATATGTGCCAAAGGCATTGATAACAGACTCTTGACCAGGATGCTCTTCACTCAACTTACAGACTCTATACTCAGAAAGACACGAAGCTTCAGACAGAAGGGAAGCTTAGAACCAAAGATTGACTAACTCACAACTCACAAAATCGGGAATGAAGATAATGAGCTCTCCTCCTTCTTTTATAGGAATTTTGGGAGGAAGAGTCATCATGAAGCCAAGACTTGAATAGACTAGTGGCCCACTATGTCTGCCACCTAATATTACTTTTAGGATTTGACAGATGTATTCACGCAGGAATCTCTGACCAAATCATTATTTTAATAATAAATCCACCGAAAGCAGATTTAAATAGTAGATCTGATGAGGGAGTCGTGCAAGATTCCTCGACTAGAGTACCATGTCACATGATAAACAGTAGACCTGACGGGGTTGTCATGTAAGATTCCCCGACCAGAGGACAATTATACCTACCAAATCACATGCTAAATAGTAGAGCATCTTGGAAATGTGGGTCAATCCACACCAAAAGTCGGAGAAGTGCTCCGAGTTTCCAAGATTCTCATTATTGAAATGACAACACTATGTACAAAGTGGAGTTTAATGACGACAACCCATGGAACCCGAATGGCACCATTGTCGGCCATTTAGACATGAATTATTACATGGTGGAGTTTTAAGGTACAAACCCATGGAAACATTTATTCTAATGGATGATCATGGAAATGTCGGAAGTTATATGGGTCCCAATGCTGAGTATATACTTCCCGAACCAATTCAGGATTATTATTACTTTCTAGATCTTGGTGGAGTAAGAACTTGGTTTGTATAATCCATGGGTGTTTTTCCCCAATAAACATCATCTTGTATTCTTCTTCAGAAAATAAGTCAGAAATAGTATCAAGTCTTCTGTTAAGAAATAGGAACATTCTTCCGACTTCTGTCACATCTGGATTGATACTAACTGGATTTAATCCAAATTGATTCCACCATTCTAACAACCAATCAGGTTCAGGCCAATCCCTGAAGGAATGAGCAAATCTTACCATGCAATAATAATACTTATACCTGTCTGTCCAGAGACACATATTAAACCACATAGTTTTATACTGATAGTAATCCGCATCGTATATCTTTTCATTTGGATTTTGATTTGGCCATTCTGGAATAGTTCTCATTCTATTTATTTGGAAGAAATGATATGCAGGAGTTTCTTCCCATCTTCGGGTTTGATGATCATACCATTGTCTATTAACAGATCTCAATCTGCTCAGGTCCCCCATTTCAACGAGTTTTTCTCTAGATGCAATAGTGATTGGTTGATGAATTCTACCAAGTATGTGTTGTGGAGGAAGTACATTTGTATTTCTTGAAAACCCTGGTAGGCCAAATTCTACCTTTTCTGAATGCCTGAGCTGCCATGACGGTATCCAATGTTCTTTGAAAACTTCCCAGGGAGTATTATCATCCAGATAATGAGTAACAGGAGCATTTATTTGGTCATCAAAAACTTCAACTGCTACCAAACGTTTCTGACAATAGGCAAGCTGCATATGATGTTCATAAATAAATGGTAATTCAATCCGTTTGGAAGGATCTCCATTTATACTGGGAATGGTGATAAAAAATCCATTCTTCCCATCTGGACATATACAAGAACCATGAGGTTCTACTGCTGATAGAAAGGGTGTACTAAGAATACAATTAACCGGTAGATCAGAAATTTGAAATTTACTTCCCAAAGCATAATTTTCAAGGATCAAGATGCCTTTAGGAATTTCAAATTGAAAATAAGTATTTACATTTCCTATTTCTGTAGCTGATCCAAAACTAGGAAGCCAGTGTTTTGCAGGGATAAGATTTTTATGCAGCAGGTTTAAATCTGAACCAGTGTCTATTAGTGTAGTCAAAAAAATCTCTTGATTAATTTCTAACTAGATCTTTATATAATACTTCTGGTATTTGATAGGCAGAATATTCATGCCTGTCATTCCTTGTATTTTTGTTGTAGTCTGTTCGAGGAGCACAGTCTCAAAAGGGGAATCTTCCAATGGTAGAGGAATAGAATCCAACCTTTCTTTAATCTGCTTGATTTATTGTCTGGCCCATGAATCAATCTTATAATTGCATTCAACATCGAGCCTGTTGACTGTTTATTTTAGCTCACAGACTTCCTTTCTAAGAAGTATAACTTCTTTAGCCAGTTCTGTAACAGAGATATTATGCAGTTTTGGTTCTCTGTTAAACTTGATATATGTTTTGGTATTTTTATCAAAGGAAGCATCTAAGAACAAAGGTTGTCTGATAGGGATCTCAAAGAATTTTCCCTCTTGTTCTTTTTTGACAGTCTTAATAAAAGTTTCAAGGAGGGAATTTTTCATGTCACTTTCTGGAAGGATTTTTATTTGGGAAAGCATTTGTGCCTCCTGATCTCTTGTGTCTTGAAACATACAGACTTTTATTTTTTCGTGAATTTCAGGTTCTGAATCATAATCAAAACTGTTACTGCTACTTTCACAAGTGCAAAATTTTGGATTCCTGCAACTACAATGATGATTCATCGGGATTTCATTTTCTGAGGAATATTCAAATTTTGATGTACTATTAGAAGAGCAACATCACTTTTGAAGAAGATGAACTTCTTCTTTTATTTTAAAAGCATTATGGGGGCATGAATTTGTATCATGATTATTTACCCCACACCTGTTGCAGTGAAGCTTTAGAATCAATTGCCTCCTTTCCTGAGTCTCTTTTGCTTTTTGTTCTGAGAACTTGCCTTTTGTTTTTCTCGAGGCTTCATTTTCTGAGCAGTCATGGGCATAATGGCCCTGTTTTCCACAGATCCAGCAAGTTACTCTTTGTTTTGCTTCATGAGTGTGAGATTTGAGCCTAAGATCTTTTGGCTCATAATAATGGCTTTTAGGGACATACTTGTACCTAGCTTTATATTTTCTCCCTTTTTCTCCCCTGAAGTCTTTAGGCTTTTTTCTTCTCTTTCTTGCTAGATTAGAGATATATAATCCATATTGTTCATAGATTGATTTTTGATCAGGGAGATAAGAAGACTTTGACACAGAATTTTGTATTTTCATGCTGGTACATAGCCCTACCAATGTTTTGGTTATTAAAGAATATATTTCTCCCCAAGTATATAATTCATAAATAAGTTTGAAAACTTCCTCCATTTTTAGATATTCCACAAACTTACTTGGAAGAGCTGCCAAATAAACTTGTTTCCATAACATGTTTTACTTTCTTTGAATTCAAAAATTCTCTGTGTCCATTCTTTATGAAATTGTTCATATTCAGACATCTTTCTACATTTCATATTCATAAGAACAATTTCATGTTTATCATCAATTTCATTCTTTGTTCCACACCAATGCTCAAGTATCAAAGTAGTAAGAGTACCGATCATATTATTTACTAGAGTTCCATCAGTGTGGTATACAATATCTCCTTCTTCATCCTTTAAAACTTTTTCTTCCATTTTTGAAATAATTAATGGAGAGGAAATAACTTCCCACCATTTACTGAGGGTACCTGTGAAACACTGAATAATAGTTTTGCATGCTTCAATTTCTATTTTTCCCTTAATACACATTATTTTGTATGAAACATACATTCTATCGATCAATTGTCTTATTTGAGAAATTGACAGATTATCAATGTTCCATTCTTGGAACCAATCATCAACAAATGTTTGTGATTCTGGAAGTCTCCCTTTCCCAACCAAGTCAGTGGTTGAGGGTCTAGCAGTGTGATGTAGGAGATTTTCATAACCTGGATTTTTTATGGTAACCAGAGAATGATGATCTCTTGGAGATTTTGAAGAAGGTTCAGGTGTTTCTTCTTCAGGTGGAAAATGTAATGGGAATCGTTTTACAATTTCTATCTCAGAAGGTTTATGTACAGGAGATAGAATAGAAATATGAGAACTGGGAAGGATAAATGAGGTAGCAATGGGTTTGTCAGGTTGACTGGCTTTCCCCTTGATTTCTTTTAATGTTCTTCCCATATGAGAGAAGTTTATTCCCAATCCTTCCATGATTTCTTCATGGTTTCTGCTAGACTCTTTGGCTCTGTAAGAAATTTCTGATAAAGCAGAATCCATTTTATCTTTCACATCAATGACCTTTTCTTGTATTTGGTCCACAGATCTA
Organism: Picea engelmannii; assembly: GCA_009831015.1. Taxonomy (NCBI): domain Eukaryota; kingdom Viridiplantae; phylum Streptophyta; class Pinopsida; order Pinales; family Pinaceae; genus Picea; species Picea engelmannii. The sequence goes on from ML778493.1 coordinate 171,643, forward strand.
ACAATGGTATTAGTAGATACTTGGAGATCCATGATTTGGTCTTTTCTTGCATAGTCATTTGTTATGAAAGTATGTGTAGTCATTCCTCTTAAAGCAATATTAGTCCAATTTAATTGCTTTGAAACTGATTGGAATCTTTTGTATATTCCAGACAACTGAATGGCTTCTCCTGAGAGTAATAGAGGAATTGCTCTAACTTGTTTAGAATTGTATTCTAGTACAATTCCTTTGAAAGGGGGAAAAGTAGAATTTGATTCAACAATACTGCCATCAAGGCTCTTCCACTTATGTTTTGGAGAAGGAGATTCATAGCTTTATCCTATCATTTGGACTATTGGTTTTTGTTTTAATTTCCTCCATTCAAAGAAGGAAATCCAACTATCTTCTTCAGCCATGAAATCTTTCCATTCTTTAGAGAGTCTCAGTTTTTCAGAATTTGGAGTGACTGTATCAAATTCTTTTGTTTCAGGATTTGTAAACAAATCCCAGTTCAACATCCTTTTAATCCATTCTTCAGGAATGGATCCTTTTTGGCATCCTTTCATGACTGTATGAAATTTATGAATTTCATCTACAGATGGTCTTTGTATATCTTTGGGTAAAGGATTTGTAAATCTACATTCTGGAATGACTGTGTCACATTGTTCTGTATATCCCAACCCATACTTAGGAGTACCAGGTGGTCTCATGCCCTTGTAAATGTCTTTTATTCTTGGATCCAATGATTCTATTGAAGGCATGTAATGAATCACAAAACATAAAGAATTCTCTGAAGTAGATCCAAAAGAATCTACAATATTATGTACAGATCTAAAAAACAATGAAGAATCCATGATAGTAGATGTTACTATTTATGCACAGAAAAGAAGGGCGTTTAGTCTTTTGTCTTCCCGAAAGAAGATTAGACAGGCTCATGGCTGACTGCTCAGGCAGAAACTAGCAAATCTTTTAGAAGGTCGCAGTAGTGGAAACTGTGCCTTTAAACAGCCCAAGACTACTGATACGGCCTTAATGTGTCGCAAGAGTGGAACTGTGCCTTTAAACATCCCGAGACTCTTGATACGGCACTATGGATCCTTAACACACAGAGCAACTCACACAAGAATGTATACAGAGAGAAAACAAAGAGTGAATAGCTATATCAGATCAAAGAGAGTCTGATATCATACCCGGGTTGAAAATGAGTGCATGGATCTGATACCATTTTCTCTCTGTATGAGTGATATCATACAGAGAGAAAATGGTATCAGATCCATGCACTCATTTTCAACCCGGGTATGATATCAGACTCTCTTAGATCTGATATAGCTATTCGCTCTTTGTTTTCTCTCTGTATAAATATTTGTGTGAGTCAAGAATCCATAGTGTCGTATCAAGAGTCTCGAGATGTTTAAAGGCACAGTTTCACTCTTGCGACACTCTAAGGCCGTATCAGTAGTCTCAGGTTGTTTAAAGGCACAGTTTCCACTACTGCGACCTTCTGAAAGATTTGCTAGTTTATGCCTGAGCAGTCGGCCAGGAGCCTGTCTAATCTTCTTTCGAGAAGACATAAGACTAAACGCCCTGCTTTTCTGTGCTAAAATAGTAATATCTACTAAAATGGATTCCAGGTCAGTATCATTTAGAGATGTCAAAAATGTTGAAGAAACCAGTACCTCTGGATCTGACTCTGTAAATAACCTTGAGTCAATGTTTTCTTTAAATAGAAGTCAAAGCATAAATCATGTTGATATAGAAAAAGTCGAAACAAATCCGCAAGCAGCTTGGAAATTACCTGCAATATCCCCAAGTAAAGTCTATCAAGACCTAAATATGTTCCATCTCAAAGCCATAACCAGAGTCTTTGTCAAAGAATCTATAAGTACTATACAACAGAATAGTGATGTCACTCAAACAATTTCTCTTATAAATCCAAAAGAAATTCCAAAGGAGGCCAAAAAACATGGCACAAACTTTCTGGATTTTGGATGTATCAGAATCGGGATAAATGCATTATTCCACAAAGGGATAAATGCCTATGTACTTTGCACAGTTAGGGATCTTTTTCTTAAAAGAAGAATTTATTAATTCAGTTTGCTCAGAAAATCCTACTGCCTTTTGGAAGCAGAAAAAGAATGAAGTCTTCCTTCCTTACAGAGAAGACTATTAGGGAAAGCCTTGTAAAAGCAAAGCCATACCAATGAATGATGAATACCAAAAGCTTTGTGCAGATGAAATTGAGGGTTTACTCAAAAAGGAACTAATTAGAAAATCTACTAGTCCTTGGAACTGTTATGGGTTTTATGTAAATAAACATTCAGAACAAATCAGAGGAGTTCCTAGATTAGTAGTCAACTATAAACTCCTCAATAAAGTATTAGCAGATGATACTTATCCCATTCCAAATAAAGGCAGCCTTGTTACCAGAATTGCAGGTGCAAAGATTTTTTCAAAATTTGATTTGAAATCAGGATTCTGGCAAGTAGCCATTCATGAAAAGGACAAATTTAAAACTGCTTTTCATGTCCCTGTTGGGCATTATGAATGGAACGTGATGCCTTTTGGGCTAAATAATTCTCCTGCAAAATTTCAAAGGGTAATGGATGATACTTTAAAGCCATATTTTGATTGGCTCATTGTATATATTCGTGACATTTTGGTTTTCTCTTCATCCATAGATCAACATTTTAAACATCTGAAGAAGATTTTGCAAGTCCTCAAGCAAGTTGGGCTAGCATTATCCAAGAAAAAGATTGAACTTTTCCAGATACAGATCAAATTTCTTGGTCATACTATTGACAATGGCCAAATCACTCTGCAAACTCATGCTGTTGAATTTGTAGATAAGTTTCTAGACAAGATTATTGATAAGACACAACTGCAAAGGTTCTTAGGAAGTCTAAATTATATAAGCCATTTTTATAAAGACTGTTCACAAGATAGAAGACTCCTAAATGATAGATTGAAAAAAGAACCAAGTCCCTGGACAGAGGCACATACTCAAGCTGTAAGAAATATCAAAGTCAGGACAAAGAATCTTCCCATCCTACATATCTCTGATGATAATCTCCCAAAGATAGTAGAAACTCATGCCAGTAATATTGGCTGGGGAGCAGTTTTAAAACAAGTCAAAGACAAGGGAAAGGAAGAAGTTATTCAATTTGCCTCTGGTTTATGGCAAGAAGAAGAGAAAAATTATTCTGCATTAGATAAAGAAATTAAAGCTGCTCTGAATGCCATACATAAATTTGAAATCTATTTGATTTACAAAAGATTTCTTCTTAGGATTGATGCTGCAGCAATGAATAAGGTTTTAAACAAGGAACTAAAAAATCCTAGACATTCTAAATTTGCCAGATGGCAAGCCCTTTTCAACAATTTTGATTTTTCAATAGAACATATTAAAGGAGCTAATAATTCCATTATAAATTTCTTAAGTAGAGAACATTTACAAAATTCCTACTTATTAATCTCTGTACAACTTAGAAATGAAGAAGAGAAGGTAATAAATATTCCCGATACTCTAAGTTGGAGATCTTATACAGAACAATGGATACCCTGGTGGGAATTAAGAAGTACAAAACCTCTATCTCAAGCAACACAAGTTTCATACTCCAGTCTAGTTCCTGAAGTAAGGGGAAGAAGAATATCAAATATTTTGGCTCCCTTAACCACTCAGAGCAATGAAAGGGCATCCCGAGCATAGTATGCCTTAACATAACTTTTCCATGATATAACATTAATCTGGGACATAAGAAATACTGAAGGTAACAATCAACAATATTTTTGTTTAAACAAACCCAGATTATTATCTCATTGGCTCGAAATGAATCCTAATATCATCTTTCCAGAAACAAGCATAAATTATCATGAATACAGAAAGATGTGGTGGGAATTTGCTCAAAAGGAGGATATGATAATTATGGTTAAATTTGGTAGCATAAATTCTGAAACTGCAGGAAGACCCCCAGTTTGGATTGCTGACTGGTGGAGAGACTTTGGTCTAAACAAGAGCACCATAGACCCCTATGTTTTAGGATCTTGCATTTCTCTTACTGCTATCCGAGATCTTTACCATCAAGGACCAAATGATGGAGAAATCTTACGAATGATCATCTTCAGCCATTTTCAGTGGAGAATCAAATCAAAGATTATTCTCCAGATCATCAATGGCTTACCCTTTATAGTCTGGAGAGTTTATACAAAGATGTGGGACACCCTACATTATCCGGAAAGATTTTCTAGCTTCATTGAAAATGATTGAAAATACTCTAATCTCTGGTTTTCGTGGGTTTGTACCTTAAAACTCCACAGTGTAATAATTCATGTCTAAATGGCCGACAGTGGTGCCATTCGGGTTCTATGGGTTTCCATCATTAAACTCCACTATGTATAGTGTGGCCTTGTCAATAAAAGAGAATCTTGGAAACTCAGAGCACTTCTCTGACTTTTGGTGTGGATTGACCCACATTTCCAAGATGCTCTACTGTTTATCATGTGATTTGGTAGGTATGATTGTCCCCTGGTCGGGGAATATTACATGAAAACCCCGTCATATCTACTGTTTATCATGTGACATGGTACTCTGGCCAAGGAATCTTGCACGACTCCCTCGTTAGATCTACTGTTTAAATCTGCTTTCGATGGATTTATTATTAAAATAATGATTTGGTCAGAGATTCCTACATGAATAGATCTGTCGAATCCTAAAAGTAAGATTAGGTGGCAGACATAGTGGGCCTCGAGTCTATTCAGGTCTTGGCTTCATGATGACTCTTCCTCCCAAAATTCCTATAAAAGAAGGAGGAGAGCTCATTATCTTCATTTCCGATTTTGTGAGTTGTGAGTTAGTCAGTCTTAGGTTCTAAGATTCCCTTATGTCTGAAGCTTCGTGACTTTCTGATTATAGAGTCTGTAAGTTGAGCGAAGAGCATCCTGCTCAAGAGTCTGTTATCAGTGCCTTTGGCACATATTGTAATACCCGAAATCTTTTATGCTCTGATAATACAAAGTCTTCCGCATGTTATTATATCTTTGATGCTTGTCTATTGTGTCTCTATTATGCACACATTGTGACTTCATTTATTTGCCTGTATTTTCATTCGTTGTTCCTTGGTACTGCTAAGGCATAGTTTCCACTACTGCGACCTTATGAAATATTTTCTAGTTTCTGCCTGAGTAGTCAGCCAGGAGCCTGTCTAATCTTCTTTCGATAAGACATAAGACTAAACGCCCTGCTTTTCTGTGCTGAAATAGTAATATATACTAAAATGGATTCCAGGTCAGTATCATTTAGAGATGTCAAAAATGATGAAGAAACCAATACCTCTAGATATGACTCTGTAAATAACCCTGAGTCAATGTTTTCTTTAAATAGAAGTCAAAGCATAAATCATGCAGATATAGAAAAAGTCGAAACAAATCTGAAAGCAGCTTGGAAATTACCTGCAATATCCCCAAGTAAAGTCTATCAAGACCTAAATATGTTCCATCTCAAAGCCATAACTAGAGTCTTTGTCAAAGAATCTATAAGTACTATACAGTAGAATAGTGATGTCACTCAAACAATTTATCTTATAAATCCAAAAGAAATTCAAAAGGAAGCCAAAAAACATGGCACAAACTTTCTGCATTTTGGATGTATCAGAATTGGGATAAATGCATTAGTCCACAAAGGGATAGATGCATATGTACTTTGCACAGTCAGGGATCTAACTCATAACAAGTTTACCGATTCTCTAATTGGAGGAATTGTTGCTCCTTTATCCAACGGACCAGTCTATTTTGACTGTTACCCAAATTTCTCTATATATACTTTTGATGAAAACCTTGCAGATATCCTTAAACTACAGATTCAGACAACTGGGTTCGACATGAAATCTACTCGAACAAATATAGTTGTCCAAGCCAGGGGATTCTTTAGGCATACAAATACTATGTTTCCATCCGTCCTACATACCCCTAGAAAAGACTCTCAGTCAAGCACTCAGGTCATAACCGATTCTTTAAATCAAAAAATGGAACATTGTACTATAAAATGGGAAAAACTCTCTTTTCCCACTGATTGGGTTATTGATATACCAAAGTCTCCTGTACAAAAATATATTACTTCTGCCCAAATTAAGGAGACATCAGATGCTTCAGTCATTTCTTTTCCCCAAAGATCTCTTTCTAAATCTTCTTCTTGTAAAATTCCTTCCTCCTCAACATCATTTTGCCTACATCCTTCTTTACAAGCCTTAGCATGACAAATGGGCAAAAGTCCCTTTGCAGTAAAATGTTTTGACTGTGGAGAAATAATTACTCTGTCTACTCTTACCATATTTGAAGAAAATGACAGAATACATTTTTAGCATGTCAATCGCAATCCCAGAACGAATAATCCTCCACCAAGTTCTACTGCTAAAGACAAATGTCCACATCCCCAATGTTCTAACATTCCCTTTCCTCATGCTTCCCATGTTTTGGTTATCCAAGATAATCTAGATGAAAAAATAAAATCCACAAAAGAATCCTACATCCCTGAGGATACAAGAAGACCATTTGTTCCATAAATAAAAATTTTTTTGACTCTTTTTAAAGGATGTCAAAAAGAATTCATAAAACTAGAATGGATGAAAGAAATGTTGAATTGGGATCTGTATATTCATCCAGAAGCAAGAGAATTTTCCAAGAGAACTTCAAATGAAGAAAAGATTAAATTAGCTCAAGACTGGAAGAACTTTATGGAAAAATAAAATATGTATATATCTTTCTATGAGTGGAGAAGAACAACTATTCTCAAAAAAGAGAATTCCTGGAAATTAATTCCTCAGAAAGATAATCCCAACTGCTATCCAGTCAACTCTCTTTATATTTCTGATTTAGGAAGAGAAATCAGTAGGATCAATAAATCCATGGCAAATACTCCAGAACAGAAGAAAGAAGAAAAGGATGAAAGTCTTCAAGTCAAACATCAAAACTATCATGTCTTGATAGAACTAAAAATTCAAGACCTGCATTTTAAATTGAAGACCTTAATTGATACTGGATCAAATTTGAATATGCTAAATAAGCATGTTATCCATGTATCTTTATGGGAAAAAACTCAGGCTATGGTTGTGGGATTAGGAAACATCCCAAATAATATTTCATTCCAGGTTCCAGAAGCAGTTCTCTGTTTCCAAGATTTCTGTCTTAAAATGAAATTCTTATTAGCAGATATCCCTGTTGCTTGTATCCTTGGCACTCCCTTCCTTGCAGCAGTTTCTCCCCATGGTTCAACCATGGTGACTCCAGAAAAGCTAGGATACTTCATTACAATCCAGGGTAGTAAAATGATTAAACTCCCATTTGTATTTACTCCTTGGATTTTAGATGTTGTTCAACTTAATATTAGAAAGGTTGACAAGATAAAAGATCTGAAGGCCTTCCATATAGAAATCAGAATTCAAGATCAATTGAAACAAATAAACATCCAGGAAAAGATCTTCTTCTTAAAAGAAGAATTTATTAATTCAGTTTGCTCAGAATATCCCACTGCCTTTTGGAAGCAGAAAAAGCATGAAGTCTTCCTTCCTTACAGAGAAGACTATCAGGGAAAGCCTTGTAAAAGGAGAGCCATACCAATGAATGTTGAATACCAAAAGCTTTGTGTAGATGAAATTGAGGGTTTACTCAAAAAGGAACTAATCAGAAAATCTACTAGTCCTTGGAACTGTTATGGGTTTTATGTAAATTAACATTCAGAACAAATCAGAGGAGTTCCTAGATTATTAGTCAACTATAAACCCCTCAATAAAGTATTAGCAGATGATACTTATACCATTCCAAATAAAAGTGACCTTGTTACCAGAATTGCAGGTGAAAAGAGTTTTTCAAAATTTGATTTGAAATCAGGATTTTGGCAAGTAGCCATTCATGAAAAGGAAAAATTTAAAACTACTTTTAATTTCCCTGCTGGGCATTATGAATGGAATGTGATGCCTTTTGGGCTAAAGAATGCTCCTGCAAAATTTCAAAGGGTAATGGATGATACTTTAAATCCATATTTTGATTGGCTCATTGTATATATTCATGACATTTTGGTTTTCTCTTCATCCATAGATCAACATTTTAAACATCTGAAGAAGCTTTTGCAAGTCCTCAAGCAAGCTGGGCTAGTATTATCCAAGAAAAAGATTGAAATTTTCCAGACACAGATCAAATTTCTTGGTCATACTATTGACAATGGCCAAATCACTCTGCAAACTCATGTTGTTGAATTTGCAGATAAATTTCCAAACAAGATTATTGATAAGACACAGCTGCAAAGGTTCTTAGGAAGTCTAAATTATATAAGACATTTTTATAAAGACTGTGCACAAGATAGAAGACTCCTAAATGATAGATTTAAAAAAGAACCAAGTCCCTAGACAAAGGCACATACTCAAGCTGTAAGAAATATCAAAGTCAGGACAAAGAATCTTCCCATCCTACATATCTCTGATGATAATCTCCCAAAGATAGTAGAAACTAATGCCAGTAATATTGGCTGGGGAGTAGTTTTAAAACAAGTCAAAGACAAGGGGAAGGAAGAAGTTATTCAATTTGCCTCTAGTTTATGGAAAGTAGCAAAGAAAAATTATTATGCATTAGATAAAGAAATTAAAGTTGCTCTAAATGCCATACATAAATTTGAAATCTATTTGATTTACAAAAGATTTCTTCTTAGGACTGATGTTGCAGCAATGAATAAGGTTTTAAACAAGGAACTAAAAAATCCTGGAGATTCTAAATTTGCAAGATGGCAGGCCCTTTTCAACAATTTTGATTTTTCAATAGAACATATTAAAGGGGCTAATAATTCCATTCCAGATTTCTTAAGTAGAGAACATTTACAAAATTCCTACTTATTAATCTCTGTACAACTTAGAAATGAAGAAGAGCAGGTAATAAATATTCATGATACTCTAAGCTGGAGATCTTATACATAAGAATGGATACCCCGGTGGGAATTAAGAGGTATAGAACTTATATCTCAAGCAACACAGGTTTCATACTCCAGTCTAGTTCCTGAAGTAAGGGGAAGAAGAATATCAAATATTTTGGCTCCCTTAACCACTCAGAGAAATGAAAGGGCATCCCGAGCACAGTATGCCTTAATAGGACTTTTCCATGATATAACATTAATCTGGCACATAAGAAATACTGAAGGAAACAATCAACAATATTTTTGTTTAAACGGACCCAGATTATTATCTCATTGGCCCAAAAGGAATCCTAATATCATCTTTCCATAAACAAGCATAAATTATCTTGAATGCAGAAAGATGTGGTGGGAATTTGCTCAAAAGGAGGATATGATAATTATGGTTCAATTTGGTAGCATAAATTCTGCAACTGCAGGAAGACCCCCAATTTGGATTGCTAACTGGTGGAGAGACTTTGGTATAAACAAGAGAGCCATAGAACCCTATGTTTTATGATCTTGCATTTCTCTTACTGCTATCCGAGATCTTTACCATCAAGGACCAAATGATGGAGAAATCTTACGAATGATCATCTTCAACCATTTTCAGTGGGGAATCAAATCAAAGATTATTCTCCAGATCATCAATGGCGTACCCTTTATAGTCCGGAGAATTTATACAAAGATGTGGGATACCCTACATTATCCAGAAAGGTTTTCTATCTTCATTGAAAATGATTGAAAATACTCTCATCTCTGGTTTCCATGGGTTTGTAACTTAAAACTCCACAGTGTAATAATTCATGTCGAAATGGCCGACAGTGGTGCCATTTGGGTTTCGTGGGTTGCCATCATTAAACTCCACTATGTATAGTGTGGTCTTGTCAATAAAAGAGAATCTTGGAAACTCGGAGCACTTCTCCGACTTTTGGTGAGGATTGACCCACATTTCCAAGATGCTCTACTGTTTAGCATGTGATTTGGTAGGTATGATTGTCCTCTGGTCGGGGAATATTACATGACAACCCCGTCAGATCTACTGTTTATCATGTGACATGGTACTCTGGCCGAGGAATCTTGAACGACTCCCTCGTCAGATCTATTGGTTAAATCTGCTTTCGGTGGATTTATTATTAAAATAATGATTTGGTCAGAGATTCCTACGTGAATACATTTGCCGAATCCTAAAAGTAAGATTAGGTGGCAGACATAGTGGGCCTCTAGTCTATTCGGCTCTTGGATTCATGATGACTCTTCCTCCCGAAATTCCTATAAAAGAAGGAGGAGAGCTCATTATCTTCATTCCCGATTTTGTGAGTTGTGAGTTAGTCAGTCTTAGGTTCTAAGCTTCCCTTATGTCTGAAGCTTCGTGTCTTTCTGAGTGTAGAGTTTGTAATTTGAGTGAAGAGGATCCTACTCAAGAGTCTGTAATCTGTGCATCTGGCACATCCATTGTAATACCCGAGAGTATTTATGCTCTGATAATATAAAGACTTCCGCATGTTCTTAAATCTTTGATGCTTGTCTATTGTCTCTCTATTATGCACACATTGTGACTTCATTTATTTGCCTGTATTTGCATCCATTGTTCCTTGGTACTGTTAAGGCATAGTTCACTCACCGAGCTAGTAAGGTTGCTGGTAGTCTGGTGTAAGGCATCGGTGGATCAGTGGTAGTATATATTGATGACATTTTGGTTTTTTCTTCATCAATAGATCAAGATTTTAAACATCTGAAGAAGCTTTTGCGAGTCCTCAAGCAAGCTGGGCTAGTATTATCCAAGAAAAAGATTGAACTTTTCCAGACACAGATCAAATTTCTTGGTCATACTATTGACAATGGCCAAATTACTCTGCAAAATCATGCTGTTGAATTTGCAGATAAATTTCCAAACAAGATTATTGATAAGACACAGCTGCAAAGGTTCTTAGGAAGTCTAAATTATATAAGCCATTTTTATAAAGACTGTGCACAATATAGAAGACTCCTAAATGATAGATTGAAAAAAGAACCAAGTCCCTCGACAGAGGCACATACTCAAGTTGTAAGAAATATCAAAGTCAGGACAAAGAATCTTCCCATCCTACATATCTCTGATGATAATCTCCCAAAGATAGTAGAAACTAATGCCAGTAATATTGGCTGGGGAGCAGTTTTAAAACAAGTCAAAGACAAGGGAAAGGAAGAAGTTATTCAATTTTCCTCTAGTTTATGGCAAGCAGTAGAGAAAAATTATTCTGCATTAGATAAAGAAATTAAAGCTGCTCTGAATGCCATACATAAATTTGAAATCTATTTGATTTACAAAAGATTTCTTCTTAGGACTGATGCTACAACAATGAATAAGGTTTTAAACAAGGAACTAAAAAATCCTGGAGATTCTAAATTTGCAAGATGGCAGGCCCTTTTCAGCAATTTTGATTTTCCAATAGAACATATTAAAGGGGCTAATAATTCCATTCCAGATTTCTTAAGTAGAGAACATTTACAAAATTCCTGCTTATTAATCTCTGTACAGCTTAGAAATGAAGAAGAGTAGGTAATAAATATTCTTGATACTCTAAGATGGAGATCTTATACAGAAGAATGGATACCCCGGTGGAAATTAAGAAGTACAAAACTTCTATCTCAAGCAACACAGGTTTCATACTCCAGTCTGGTTCCTGAAGTAAGGGGAAGAAGAATATCAAATATTTTGGCTCCCTTAACCACTCAGAGCAATAAAAGGGCATCCTGAGCATAATATGCCTTAACAGGACTTTTCCATGATATAAAATTAATCTGGGACATAATAAATACTGAAGGTAACAATCAACAATATTTTTTTTTAAACAGACCCAGATTATTATCTCATTGGCCTGAAAGGAATCTTAATATCATCTTTCCATAAACAAGCATAAATTATCATGAACACAGAAAGATGTAGTGGGAATTTTCTCAAAAGGAGGATATTATAATTATGGTTAAATTTGGTAGCATAAATTCTACAACTACAGGAAGACCCCCAATTTGGATTGCTGACTGGTGGGGAGACTTTTGTCTAAACAAGAGCGCCATAGACCCCTATGTTTTAGGATCTTGCATTTCTCTTACTGCTATCCGAGATCTTTACCATCAGGGACCAAATGATGGAGAAATCTTACGAATGATCATATTCAACCATTTTCAATGGGGAATCAAATTAAAGATTATTCTCCAGATCATCAATGGCGTACCCTTTATAGTCCAGAGAATTTATACAAAGATGTGGGACACCCTACATTATCCGGAAAGATTTTCTAGCTTCATTGAAAATGATTGAAAATACTCTAATCTCTGGTTTCCGTGGGTTTGTACCTTAAAACTCCACAGTGTAATAATTCATGTCTAAATGGCCGACAGTGGTGCCATTCGGGTTCCGTGGGTTGCCGTCATTAAACTCCACTATGTATAGTGTGGTCTTGTCAATAAAAGAGAATCTTGGAAACTCGGAGCACTTCTCCGACTTTTGGTGCGGATTGACCCACATTTCCAAGATGCTCTACATTTTAGCATGTGATTTGGTAGGTATGATTGTCCTCTGGTCAGGGAATCTTACATGACAACCTCGTCAAATCTACTGTTTATGATGTGACATGGTACTCTGGCCAAGGAATCTTGCACGACTCCCTCGTTAGATCTACTGTTTAAATCTGCTTTCGGTGGATTTATTATTAAAATAATGATTTGGTCAGAGATTCCTGCATGAATACATTTGCCAAATCCTAAAAGTAAGATTAGGTGGCAGACATAGTGGGCCTCTAGTCTATTCAGGTCTTGGCTTCATGACGACTCTTCCTCCCGAAATTCCTATAAAAGAAGGAGGGGAGCTCATTATCTTCATTCCCGATTTTGTGAGTTGTGAGTTAGTCAGTCTTAGGTTCTAAGCTTTGTTGGAAATATGGCTACAGCAGAGATGATGCAGATGATGAAGGTTGTCATTGATGGCAATCGATTGTTTATGGAGAATAGAGATAGGAACATAGAAGCTGAAACACAGACGCTGCAACACAAATGCGAACTGCTGAAACACAAGTGCTGAATCACAGATGTTGAAACGTAGATGCTGAAACACAAATGCGAACTGCTGAAACACAAGTGCTGAATCACAGATGCTGAAACATAGATGCTGAAACACAAATGCTGAATCACAGATGTTGAAATGTAGATGCTGAAACACAAATGCTGAATCACAGATGTTGAAACGTAGTGCTGGAACACGACTGCTGGAACACGACTGCTGGAACACGGATGCTGGAACACGACTGCTGGAACACGACTGCTGGAACACGGATGCTGGAACACAACTGCTGGAACACGACTGCTGGAACACAGCGTTGCATGAGGTGGCAT
>ML778493.1:193857-234702 GCA_009831015.1 Picea engelmannii
AAGACGAGGTTTTTTCCCGGGTTGGGTTTCCTCTTGAAAAATCTGTGTCTCATACTTGTGAATGAATGTTGTGTGTGTGATTGTTGTTCTTTATGATATATGCCTTATGTTTATAACACTGGTTTTCACAGTAAAGACTTACTCCCACTAAGATTAATGATTCGAAGTTAAAAAGGAGAGAAATGGTTAATAATTTACAATAACTGATTCACCCCCCCCCTCTCAGTTATTTCATACCTGTAACAAGCTTCCCTTCTGTCTGAAGCTTCGTGTCTTTCTGAGTGTAGAGTCTGTAAGTCGAGCGAAGAGGATCCTGCTCACGAGTCTATAATCTGTGCATATGGCACTTCCATTGTAATACCCGAGAGTATTTATGCTCTGGTAATATAAAGACTTCCGCATGTTCTTAAATCTCTGATGCTTGTCTAGTGTCTCTCTATTATGCGCACATTGTGACTTCATTTATTTGCCTGTATTTGCATCTATTGTTCCTTGGTATTGCTAAGGCATAGTTCGCTCACCTAGCTAGTAAGGTTGTTGGTAGTCTAGTGTAAGGCGTCGGTGGATCAGTGGTAGTAAGCTCCGCTAAGGCAAGGAGGCCGCTAAAGGGCAGTTGTAGCTGTGAAAGTTCACCAAAAACTAGTTATAGGCTTCAAATAGAGCTGCAAAAGAACCGATGGACTTCGGGCGGTGTGGTTCAAAATGCTAAGCAGAGTAAAGCGGTTAACCCGACGACATTGGTTCTGGCGGAAGTAGCAGAAACTAGAAGACCAGATGGTGAAGGGAGATTGCGCATGAGACAAGCTGTGAATATTTCAAGCTTCATTCTCTGACAGAGGAGGCCTCTGAGTTTACAAATGGTATCAGATCCATGCACTCATTTTCAACCCGGGTATGATATGAGACTCTCTTAGATATGATATAGCTATTCGCTCTTTGTTTTATCTCTGTATACATTCTTGTGTGAGTCACTCTGTGTGTCAAGGATCCATAGTGTCGTATCAAGAGTCTCGGGCTGTTTAAAGGGACAGTTCCACTCTTGCGACACATTAAGGCCGTATCAGTAGTCTCGGGCTGTTTAAAGGCACAGTTTCCACTACTGCGAGCTTCTGAAAGATTTGCTAGTTTTTGCCTGAGCAGTTGGCGAGGAGCTTGTCTAATCTTCTTTCGGGAAGACATACGACCAAACACCCTGCTTTTCTGTGCAGAAATAGTAACATCTACTATCATGGATTCTTCATTGTCTGTTAGATCTGTACATAATACTTTAGATTCTTCTGCATCTACTTCAGATAATTCTTTCTATTTTGTGATTCATTACATTCCTTCAATTGAATCATTAGATCCCAGAATTAAAGATATCTATAAAGTCATGAGACCACCTGGTACTCCTAAGTATGGGTTAGGATATACAGAACAATGTGACACAGTCATTCCAGACTGTAGATTTACAAATCCTTTACCCAATGATATTCAAAAACCTTCTATAGATGAAATTTATAAATTTCATACAATTATGAAAGAATGCCAGAAAGGATCCATTCCTGATGAATGGATTAAAAGAATGTTGAACTGGGATTTGTTTACAAATCCTGAGACTAAGGTATTTAACACAGCCACTTCAAACTCTAAAAAACCTAGCCTGTCAAAAGAATGGAAAGACTTTATGTCTGAAGAAGATAGTTGGATTTCCTTCTTTGAATGGAGGAAATTAAAACAAAATCCAATAGTTCAGATGGTAGGAGAAAGTTCTGAAGCTCCTTCCCTGAAACATAAATGGAAAAGCCTTGATGGAAGCATTGTTGAATCAAAATCTACTTTTCCTCCTTTTAAAGGGATTGTGCTAGAAGATAGCGCTAAACAAGTTAGATCAGTCCCTCTATTATTATCAGAAGAAGCCACTCAGTTGTCAGGAATTGATAAAAGAGTCCAAGCAATCTCAGAACAAATAAATTGGACTAATACAGCCTTAAGAGGAATGGATACACATACTTTTATAACCAATAACTATGCAAGAAAGGAACAGATCATGGACCTACAAGTATCTACCAATACTATTGTTAGATCTGTAGATCAGATGCAAGAAAAAGTCATTGATGTAAAAGAGAAAATGGATTTTGCCTTATCAGAAATTTTTTACAGAGCTAAAGAGTCTAGCAGAAAACATGAAGAAATCATGGAAGGATTGGGAACAACCTTCTTTCATATGAGAAGAACCTTAAAAGAAATCAATGGGAAAGCCAATCAACCTGACAAACCCATTGCTACCTCATTTATCCTTCCCAGTTCTCATATTTCTATTCTATCTCCTGTACATAAACCTTCTGAGATAGAAATTGTAAAAAGATTCCCATTACATTTTCCACCTGAAGAAGAAACACCTGAATCTTCTTCAAAATCTCCAAGAGATCATCATTCCTTGGTTGCCATAAAAAATCCAAGTTATGAAAATCTCCCACATCACACTGCTAGACCCTCAGCCCCTGAGTTGGTTGGGAAAGGGAGACTTCTAGAATCACAAACATTTGTTGATGCTTGGTTCCAAGAGTGGAACATTGATAATCTGTCAATTGCTCAAATAATACAATTGATCGATAGAATGTATGTTTCATACAAAATAATGTGTATGAAGGGAAAAACAGAAATTGAAGCATGCAAAACTATTATTCAGTGTTTCATAGGTACCCTCAGTAAATGGTGGGAAGTTATTTCCTCTTCATTAATGATTTCAAAAATGGAAGCAGAAGTTTTAAAGGATGAAGAAGGAGATATTGTATACCACACTGATGGAACTCCAATGAATAATATGATTGGTGCTCTTACTACTTTGATACTTGAGCATTGGTGTGGAACAGAGAATGAAATTGCTGACAAACATGAAATTGTTCTTATGAACATGAAATTTAGAAAGATGTCTGAATATGAACAATTTCATAAAGAATGGACACAAAGAATTTTTTAAGTCAAAGAAAGTAAAAAATTGTTATGGAAACAAGTTTATTTGGCAGCTCTTCCAAGTAAGTTTGTAGAATACCTAAAGATGGAGGAAGTCTTCAAACTTCCTTATGAATTGTATACTTGGGGAGAAATATATTCCTTAGTAACCAAAACTTTGGTAGGACTATGTACCAGTATGAAAATACAAAATTCTGTGTCAAAATATTCTTATCTCCCTGATCAAAAATCAATCTATGAACAATATGGATTATATCTTTCTAATTCATCAAGGAAAAGAAGAAAAAAACTGAAAGACTTCAGAGGAGAAAAAGGGAGAAAATACAAATCTAGGTACAAGTATGTTGCTAAAAGCCATTATTATGAGCCAAAGGATATTAGGCTCAAATCTCACACTCATGAAGCAAAACAAAGAGTAATTTGCTGGATACATGGAAAGCAGGGTCATTATGCTCATGACTGTCTAGAAAATGAAGCCTCCAGAAAAACAAAAGGAAAATATTCTGAACAAAATGCAAAAGAGGCTCAGGAAAGGAGACAACTAATTTTAAAGCTTCACTGCAACAGGTGTGGGGCAAATAATCATGATACAAATTCATGCCCCCATAAGGCTTTTAACAAGCCAAAATAATAGGTTCATCTTCTTCAACAAGGATGTTGTTCTTCTAATAGTACATCAGAATTTGAATATTCTTCAGAAAATGAAATTTTGATAAACCAACATTGTAGTTGCAACAATCCAAAATTTTGTACTTGTGAAAGTAGCAGTGACATTTCTGGTTCTGATTCAGAACCTGAAGTTCAAGAAAAATTAAAAGTCTGTATGTTTCAGAACACATGTGATCAAGAGGCACAAATGCTTGCCCAAATAAAAGGCCTTCCAGAAGGTGACATGAAAAGTTCCCTTCTTGAAACTTTTATTAACACTGTCAAGGCAGAACAAAAGGGTAAACATTCTGAAATACCAAGAAGACAGACTTTGTTTTTAGATGCTTCCTTTGACAAGAACACAAAGACATATATTAAGTTTAACAGAGAACCAAAACTGCACAATATCTCTGTTACAGAACTAGCCAAAGAAGTTATAATTCTTAGAAAGGAAATCTCTGAGTTAAAAGAAACAGTCAACAGGCTAGATGCTGAGTGCAGTTATAAAGTTGATTCATGGGCTAGACAAGAAATCAAGCAGATTAAAGAAAGGTTGGATTCTATTCCTCCACCATTGGAAGATGCCCCTTTTGAGACTGTGCTCCTAGAACAGACTACAGTAGAAATGCAAGGAATGACAGGCATGAAGATTCTGCCTATCAAATACCAGAAGTATTATATAAAGATCCAGTTAGAAATTAATCAAGAGATTTTTTCATTGACTGCACTAATAGACACTGGATCAGATTTAAACTTGCTTCATAAAAATCTTATCCCTGCAAAATACTGGCTTCCTAGTTTTGGATCAGCTATAGGACTAGGAAGTGTAAATACTTCTTTTCAATTTGAAATTCCTAAAGGCATCTTGATCCTTGAAAGTTATGCTTTGGGAATGAAATTTCAAATTTCTGATCTACCGGTTGATTATATTCTTGGTACACCCTTTCTATCAGCAGTAGAACCTCATGGTTCTTGTATATGTCCAGATGGAAAGAATGGATTTTTTATCAACATGCCCAGTATAGATGGAGATCCTTCCAAAAGGATTGAATTACCATTTATTTCTGATCATATGCATCTTTCCTATTGTCAGAAAAGTTTGGTAACAGTTGAAGTTTTTGATGACCAAAGAAATGCTCCTGTTACTCATTATCTGGATGATAATACTCCCTGGGAAGTTTTCAAAGAACATTGGATACCGTCATGGCAGCTCAGGCATTCAGAAAAGGTAGAATTAGGCCTACTAGGGTTTTCAAGAAATACTCATATAAATGTACTTCCTCCACATCACATACTTGGTAGAATCCATCAACCAATCACTATTGCATCTAGAGAAAAACTCGTTGAAATGGGGGACCTGAGTAGACTGAGATATACTAATAGACAATGGTATGATCATCAAACTCGAAGATGGGAAGAAACTCCTGCATATCATTTCTTCAAAATAAATAGAATTAGAACTATTCCAGAATGGCCAAATCAAAATCCAAATGAAAAGATATACGATGTAGATTACTATAAGCATAAAACTATGTGGTTTAATATTTGTTTCTGGATATGATAGGTATAAGTATTATTATTGCATGGTAATATTTGCTCATTCCTTCAGGGATTGGCCTGAACCTGATTGGTTGTTAGAATGGTGGAATCAGTTTGGATTAAATCCAGTTAGTATCAATCCAGATGTGACAAAAGTCGGAAGAATGTTCCTATTTCATAACAGAAGACTTGATACTATTTCGGACTTATTTTCTGAAGAAGAATACAAGATGATGTTTATTGGGGAAAAACACCCATGGATTATATGAACCAAGTTCTTACTCCACCAAGATCCAGAAAGTAATAATGATCCTGAATTGGTTCGGGAAGTATATACTCAGCATTGGGACCCATATAACTTACGACATTTCCATGATCATCCATTAGAATAAAGGTTTCCGTGGGTTTGTACCTTAAAACTCCACCGTGTAATAATTAATGTCTAAATGGCCGACAATTGTGCCATTCCGGTTACGTGAGTTGCCGTCATAAAAAACCACTTTGTACATAGTGTTGTCATTTCAATAATGAGAATCTTGGAAACTCGGAGCACTTCTCCGACTTTTGGTGTGGATTGACCGACATTTCCAAGATGCTCTACTGTTTAGCATGTGATTTGGTAGGTATGATTGTCCTCTGGTTGGGGAATCTTACATGACAACCCCGTCAGGTCTACTATTTATCATGTGACATGGTACTCTGGCTGAGGAATCTTGCACGACTCCCTCATTAGATCTACTGTTTAAATCTTCTTTCGGTGGATTTATTATTAAAATAATAATTTGGTCAAAGATTCCTGCGTGAATACATATGTCGAATCCTAAAAGTAAGATTAGGTGGCAGACATAGTGGGCCACTAGTCTATTCGGTTCTTTGCTTAATGATGACTCTTCCTCCCGAAATTCCTATAAAAAAAGGAGGAGAGCTCAATATCTTCATTCCCGATTTTGTCAGTTGTGAGTTAGTCAGTCTTAGGTTGTAAGCTTCCCTTCTGTCTGAAGCTTCATGTCTTTCTGAGTGTAGAGTCTGTAATTCGAGTGAAGAACATCCTGTGCAAGAGTCTGTAATCTGTGCATCTGGCACATCCATTGTAATACCCGAGAGTATTTATGCTCTGATAATATAAAGACTTCCGCATGTTCTTAAATCTCTGATGCTTGTCTATTGTCTCTCTATTATGCGCACATTGTGACTTCATTTATTTGCCTGTATTTGCATCAGTTGTTCCTTGGTACTGCTAAGGCATAGTTCTCTCACCCAGCTAGTAAGGTTGTTGGTAGTCTAGTGTAAGGCGTCGGTGGATCAGTGGTAGTAAGTCCCGCTAAGGCAAGGAGGCCGCTAAAGGGCAGTTGTAGCTATGAAAGTTTGCCGAAAACCAGTTATAGGCTTCAAATAGAGTTGCAAAAGCACCGATGGACTTCGGGCTGTGTGGTTCAAAATGCTAAGAAGAGTAAAGCGGTTAACCCGACGATATTGGTTCTGACTGAAGTAGCAGAAACCAGAAGACCAAATGGTGAAGGGATATTGCGCATGCGACAAGTTGTCAATATTTCAAGCTTCATTCTCTGACAGAGGAGGCCTCTGAGTAATCATACCTACCAAATCACATGCTAAATAGTAGAGCATCTTGGAAATGTGGGTCAATCCACACCAAAAGTCGGAGAAGTGCTCCGAGTTTCCAAGATTCTCATTATTGAAATGACAACACTATGTACAAAGTGGAGTTTAATGATGGCAACCCACGGAAATCGAATGGCACCACTGTCAGCCATTTAGACATGAATTATTACATGGTGGAGTTTTAAGGTACAAACCCACGGAAACCTTTATTCTAATGGACGATCATGGAAATGTCGGAAGTTATATGGGTCCCAATGCTGAGTAGATACTTCCCGAACCAATTCAAGATCATTATTACTTTATGGATCTTGGTGGAGTAAGAACTTGGTTTGTATAATCCATGGGTGTTTTTCCCCAATAAACATCATCTTGTATTCTTCTTCAGAAAATAAGTCAGAGATAGTATCAAGTCTTCTGTTACGAAATAGGAACATTCTTCTGGCTTCTGTCACGTCTGGATTGATACTAAATGGATTTAATCCAAACTAATTCCACCATTCTAACAACCAGTCAGGTTCAGGCCAATCCCTGAAGGAATGAGAAAATCTTACCATCCAATAATAATACTTATACCTGCCTGTCCAGAGACAAATATTAAACCACATAGTTTTATACTGATAGTAATCCACATCGTATATCTTTTCATTTGGATTTTGATTTGGCCATTTTGGAATAGTTCTCATTCTATTTATTTGGAAGAAATGATATGCAGGAGTTTCTTCCCATCTTCGGGTTTGATGATCATACCATTGTCTATTAACAGATCTCAGTTTGCTCAGGTCCCCCATTTCAACGAGTTTTTCTCTAGATGCAATAGTGATTGGTTGATGAATTCTACCAAGTATGTGCTGTGGAGGAAGTACATTTGTATTTCTTGAAAACCCTGGTAGGCCAAATTCTACCTTTTCTGAATGCCTGAGTTGCCATGACGGTATCCAATGTTCTTTGAAAAATTCCCAGGGAGTATTATCATCTAGATAATGAGTAACAGGAGCATTTCTTTGGTCATCAAAAACTTCAATTGTTACCAAACTTTTCTGACAATATGCAAGCTGCATATGATGTTCAGAAATAAATGGTAATTCAATCCTTTTGGAAGGATCTCCATTTATACTGGGCATGGTGATAAAAAATCCATTCTTGCCATCTGGACATATACAAGAACCATGAGGTTCTACTGCTGATAGAAAGGGTGTACCAAGAATACAACCAACCGGTAGATCAGAAATTTGAAATTTCATTACCAAAGAATAATTTTCAAGGATCAAGATGCCTTTAGGAATTTCAAATTGAAAAGAAGTATTTACATTTCCTAGTCCTGTAGCTAATCCAAAACTAAGAAGCTAGTATTTTGCAGGGATAAGATTTTTATGCAGCAGGTTTAAATCTGATCCAGTGTCTATTAGTGCAGTAAAAAAAAATCTCTTGATTAATTTCTAACTGGATCTTTATATAATATTTCTTGTATTTGATAAGCAGAATCTTCATGCCTGTGATTCCCTGTATTTCTGGTGTAGTCTGTTCTAGGAGCACAGTCTCAAAAGGGGCATCTTCCAATGGTGGAGGAATAGAATCCAGCCTTTCTTTAATCTGCTTGATTTCTTGTCTGGCCCATGAATCAAACTTATAACTGCATTCAACATCGAGCTTGTTGACTGTTTCTTTTAGCTCACAGACTTCCTTTCTAAGAAGTATAACTTCTTTAGCCAGTTCTGTAACAGAGATATTATGCAATTTTGGTTCTCTATTGAACTTGATATATGTTTTGGTATTTTTATCAAAGGAAGCATCTAAGAACAAAGGTTGTCTGATAGGGATCTCAGAGAATTTTCCCTTTTGTTCTTTTTTGATAGTCTTAATAAAAGTTTCAAGGAGGGAATTTTTCATGTCACTTTCTGGAAGGCTTTTTATTTTGGCAAGCATTTGTGCCTCTTGATCTCCTGTGTCTTGAAACATACAAACTTTTATTTTTTCTTGAATTTCAGGTTCTGAATCAGAATCAGAACTGTTACTTCTACTTTCACAAGTGCAAAATTTTGGATTGCTGCAACTACAATGTTGGTTCATCAGGATTTCATTTTCTGAGGAATATTCAAATTCTGATGTACTATTAGAAGAACAACATCCCTTTTGAAGAAGATGAACTTCTTCTTTTATTTTAAAAGGATTATGGGGGCATGAATTTGTATCATGATTATTTGCCCCACACCTGTTGCAGTGAAGCTTTAGAATCAATTGCCTCCTTTCCTGAGCCTCTTTTGCTTTTTGTTCTGAGAACTTGCCTTTTGTTTTTCTGGAGGCTTCATTTTCTGGGTAGTCATGGGCATAATGGCCCTGTTTTCCACAGATCCAGCAAGTTACTCTTTGTTTTGCTTCATGAGTGTGAGATTTCAGCCTAATATCTTTTGGCTCATAATAATGGATTTTAGGGACATACTTGTACCTAGCTTTATATTTTCTCCCTTTTTCTCCCCTGAAGTCTTTAGGCTTTTTTCTTCTCTTTATTGCTGGATTAGAGAGATATAATCCATATTGTTCACAGATTGATTTTTGATCAGGGAGATAAGAAGACTTTGACACATAATTTTGTATTTTCATGCTGGTACATAGCCTTACCAATGTTTTGGTTATGAAGGAATATATTTCTCCCCAAGTATATAATTCATAAGGAAGTTTGAAAACATCCTCCATTTTTAGATATTCCACAAACTTACTTGGAAGAGCTGCCAAATAAACTTGTTTCCATAACAAGTTTTTACTTTCTTTGACTTCAAAAATTCTTTGTGTCCATTCTTTATGAAATTGTTCATATTCAGACATCTTTCTACATTTCATATTCATAAGAACAATTTCATGTTTATCATCAATTTCATTCTCTGTTCCACACCAATGCTCAAGTATCAAAGTAGTAAGAGCACCAATCATATTATTTACTGGAGTTCCATCAGTGTGGTAGACAATATCTCCTTCTTCATCCTTTAAAACTTCTGCTTCCATTTTTGAAATCATTAATGGAGAGGAAATAACTTCCCACCATTTACTGAGGGTACCTATGAAACACTGAATAATAGTTTTGCATGCTTCAATTTCTGTTTTTCTCTTCATACACATTATTTTTTTTGAAACATACATTATATCGATCAATTGTCTTATTTGAGCAATTGACAAATTATCAATGTTCCATTCTTGGAACCAATCATTAGCAAATGTTTGTGATTCTGGAAGTCTCCCTTTCCCAACCAAGTCAGGGGCTGAGGGTCTAGCAGTGTGATGTGGGATATTTTCATAACTTGGATTGTTTATGGTAACGAGAGAATGATGATCTCTTGGATATTTTGAAGAAGGTTCAGGTGTTTCTTCTTAAGGTGGAAAATGTAATGGGAATCTTTTTACAATTTCTATCTCAGAAGGTTTATGTACAGGAGATAGAATAGAAATATGAGAACTGGGAAGGATAAATGAGGTAGGAATGGATTTGTCAGGTTGACTGGCTTTTCCCTTGATTTCTGTTAAGGTTCTTCCCATATGAGAGAAGTTTGTTCCCAATCCTTCCATGATTTCTTCATGGTTTTTTCTAGACTCGTTGGCTCTGTAAGAAATTTCTAATAAAGAAGAAGCCATTTTATCTTTCACATCAATGACCTTTTCTTGTATTTGGTCCACGAATCTAACAATGCTATTAGTAGATACTTGGAGATCCATGATTTGGTATTTTCTTGCATAGTCATTTGTTATGAAAGTATGTGTAGCCATTCCTCTTAAAGCAGTATTAGTCCAATTTAACTGGTCTGAAACTTATTGGACTCTTTTGTCTATTCCAAACAACTGAATGGCTTCTCCTGAGAGTAATAGAGGAATTGCTCTAACTTGTTTAGAATTGTCTTCTAGTACAATTCCTTTGAAAGGGAGGAACGTTGAATTTGATTCAACAATACTGCCATCAACGCTCTTCCACTTATATTTTGGAGAAGGAGATTCAGAGCTTTCTCCTATCATTTGGACTATTGGTTTTTGTTTTAATTTCCTCCATTCAAAGAAGGAAATCCAGCTATCTTCTTCAGCCATGAAATCTTTCCATTCTTTAGACAGTCTCAGTTTTTCAGAATTTGGAGTGACTGTATCAAATTCTTTTGTTTCAAGATTTGTAAACAAATCCCAGTTCATCATCCTTTTAATCCATTCTTCAGGAATGGATCCTTTCTGGCATCCTTTCATGACTGTATGAAATTTATGAATTTCAACTACAGATGGTCTTTGTATATCTTCGGGTAAAGGATTTGTATATCTACAGTTTGGAATGGTTGTGTCACATTGTTCTGTATATACTAAACTATACTTAGGAGTACTAGGTGGTCTCATGCCCTTGTAAATGTCTTTGATTCTTGGATCCAATGATTCTATTGAAGGCATGTAATGAATCATAAAACAGAAAGAATTCTCTGAAGTAGATGCAGAAGAATATACAGTATTATGTACAGATCTAACAGACAATGAATAATCCATGATAGTAGATGTTACTATTTCTGCACAGAAAAGAAGGGCATTTAGTCTTATGTGTTCCCGAAAGAAGATTAGATAGGCTCCTGGCCGACTACTCAGGCAAAAACTGACAAATCTTTCAGAAGGCCGCAACAGTGGAAACTGTGCCTTTAAACATCCCGAGACTACTGATACGACCTTAATGTGTCGCAAGAGTGGAACTGTGCCTTTAAATAGCCCGAGACTCTTGATACATCACTATGGATCCTTAACACACAGAGCGACTCACACAAGAATGTATATAGAGAGAAAACAAAGAGCAAATAGCTATATCAAATCTAAGAGAGTCTGATATCATACCTGGGTTGAAAATGAGTGCATGGCTCGGGCAGTGTGGTTCAAAATGCTAAGCAGAGTAAAGCGGTCAACTCGACGATATTGGTTCTGACGGAAGTAGCAGAAACTAGAAGACCAGATGGTGAAGGGAGATTGCGCATGAGACAAGCTGTCAATATCTCAAGCTTCATTCTCTAATAGAGGAAGCCTCTGAGTTTACAAATGGTATCATAGCCATGCACTCATTTTCAACCCGGGTATGATATCAGACTCTTTGTATTCTGTCTGTATACATTCTTGTGTGAGTTGCTCTGTGTATAAATATATGTGTAAGTCAAGAATCCATAGTGTCGTATCAAGAGTCTCGGGTTGTTTAAAGGCATAGTTCCACTCTTGCGACACTCTAAGGCTGTATCAGTAGTCTCGGGCTGTTTAAAGGCATAGTTTCCACTACTGTGACCTTCTGAAAGATTTTCTAGTTTCTTCCTGACCAGTCGGCCAGGAGCTTGTCTAATCTTCTTTCGAGAAGACATAAGACTAAACGCCCTTCTTTTCTATGCTGAAATAGTAATATATACTAAAATGGATTCTAGGTCAGTATCATTTAGAGATGTCAAAAATGATGAAGAAACCAGTACCTCTGGATCTGACTCTGTAAATAACCTTGAGTCAATGTTTTCTTTAAATAAAAGTCAAAGAATAAATCATGTTGATATAGAAAAAGTCTAAACAAATCTTCAAGCAGCTTGGAAATTACCTACAATATTCCCAAGTAAAGTCTATCAAGACCTAAATATGTTCCATCTCAAAGCCATAACCAAAGTATTTGTCAAAGAATCTATAAGTACTATACACCAGAATAGTGATATCACTCAAACAATTTCTCTTATAAATCCAAAAGAAAATCAAAAGGAAGCCAAAAAACATGGCACAAACTTTTTGCATTTTGGATGTATCAGAATCGGGATAAATGCATTAGTCCACAAAGGGATAGATGCCTATGTACTTTGCACAGTCAGGGATCTAACTCATAACAAGTTTATTGATTCTCTGATTGGAGGAATTTTTGCTCCTTTATCCAACAGACCAGTCTATTTTGACTGTTACCCAAATTTCTCTGTATATACTTTTGATGAAAACCTTGCAGATATCCTTAAACTACAAATTCGGACAACTGGGTTCGACATGAGATCTACTCGAACAAATATAGCTATCCAAGCTAGGGGATGCTTTAGGCATACAAATACTATGTTTCTAGTCATCCTACATACCCCTAGAAAAGACTCTCAGTCAAGCACTCTGGTCATAACCGACTCTTTAAATCAAAAAATGGAACATTGTACTATAAAATGGGAAAACCTCTCTTTTCCCACTGATTGGGTTATTGATATACCAAAGTCTCATGTACAAAAATCTATTACTTCTACCCAAATCAAGGAGACATAAGATGTTGCAGTCATTTCTTTTCCCCAAAGATCTCTTTCTAAATCTTCTTCTTGTAAAATTCCTTCCTCGTCAACATCATTTTGCCTACATCCTTCTTTACAAGCCTTAGCACGAAAAATGGGCAAAAGTCCCTTTGCAGTAAAATGTTTTGACTGTGGAGAAATAATTACTCTGTCTACTCTTACCATATTTGAAGAAAATGACAGAATACATTTTGAGCATGTCAATCACAATCCCAGAACGAATAATCCTCCACCAAGTTCTACTGCTAAAGACCAATTTCCACATCCCCAATGTTCTGACATTCTCTTTCCTCATGATTCCCATGTTTTGGTTATCCAAGATAATCTGGATGAAAAAATAAAATCCAAAAAAGAATCCTACATCCCCGAGGATACAAGAAGACCATCTATTCCAAAAATAAAAAAGTTTTTGACTCTTTTTAAAGGATGTCAAAAAGAATTCATAAAACTAGAATGGATGAAAGAAATGCTGGATTCGGATCTGTATACTCATCCAGAAGCAAGAGAATTTGCCAAGAGAACTTCAAATGAAGAAAAGATTAAATTAGCTCAAGACTGGAAGAACTTTATGGAAAAATAAAATATGTATATATCTTTCTATGAGTGGAGAAGAACAACTATTCTCAAAAAAGAGAATTCCTGGAAATTAATTCCTCAGAAAGAAAATCCCATCTGCTATCCAGTCAACACTCTTTCTATTTCTGATTTAGGAAGAGAAATCAGTAGGATCAAGAAATCCATGGCAAATACYCCAGAACAGAAGAAAGAAGAAAAKGATGAAAGTSTTCAAGTCAAACATMAAARATATCATGTCTTGATTGAACTAAAAWTTCAAGACCTGCAYTTTAAATTGAAGACCTTAATTGATAYTGKATCAKATTTGAATATGCTAAATAAGCATGTTATCCCTGTATCTTTATGGGAAAAAACTCAGGCTATGGTTGTGGGATTAGGAAACATCCCAAATGATATTTCATTCCAGGTTCCAGAAGCAGTTCTCTGTTTCCAAGATTTCTATCTTAAAATGAAATTCTTATTAGCAGATATCCATGTTGCTTGTATCCTTGGCACTCCCTTCCTTGCAGCAGTTTCTCCCCATGGTTCAACCATGGTGACTCCAGAAAAGCCAGGATACTTCATTACAATCCAGGGTAGTAAAATAATTAAACTCCCATTTGTATCTACTCCTAGGATTTCAGATGTTGTTCAGCTTAATCTTAGAAAGGTTGAAAAGATAAAATAGCTAAAGGCCTTCCATACAGAAATCAGAATTCAAGATCAATTGAAACAAATAAACATCCAGGAAAAGATCTTCTTCTTAAAAGAAGAATTTATTAATTCAGTTTGCTCAGAAAATCCTACTGCCTTTTGGAAGCAGAAAAAGCATGAAGTCTTCCTTCCTTACAGAGAAGACTATCAGGGAAAGCCTTGTAAAACAGAGCCATACCAATGAATGTTGAATACCAAAATCTTTGTGCAGATGAAATTGAGGGTTTACTCAAAAAGGAACTAATCAGAAAATCTACTAGTCCTTGGAACTGTTATGGGTTTTATGTAAATAAACATTCAGAACAAATCAGAGGATTTCCTAGATTAGTATTCAACTATAAACCCCTCAATAAAGTGTTAGCATATGATACTTATCCCACTCCAAATAAAAGCATCCTTGTTACCAGAATTGCAGGTGCAAAGATTTTTTCAAAGAGCAGGTAATAAATATTCCTCATACTCTAAGCTGGAGATCTTATACAGAAGAATGGATACCCCGGTGGGAATTAAGAAGTACAGAACTTCTATCTCAAGCAACACATGTTTCATACTCCAGTCTGGTTCCTGAAGTAAGGGGAAGAAGAATATCAAATATTTTGGCTCCCTTAACCACTCAGAGCAATGAAAGGGCATCCCGAGCACAATATGCCTTAACATAACGTTTCCATGATATAACATTAATCTGGGACATAAGAAATACTAAAGGTAACAATCAACAATATTTTTGTTTAAACAGAACCAGATTATTATCTCATTGGCCCGAAAGGAATCCTAATATCATCTTTCCAGAAACAAGCATAAATTATCATGAATACAGAAAGATGTGGTGGGAATTTGCTGAAAAGGAGGATATGATAATTATGGTTAAATTTGGTAGCATAAATTCTGCAACTGTAGGAAGACCCCCAATTTGGATTGCTGACTCGTGGAGAGACTTTCTTCTAAACAAGAGCGCCATAGACCCCTATGTTTTAGGATCTTTCATTTCTCTTACTGCTATCCGAGATCTTTACCATCAAGGACCAAATGATGGAGAAATCTTACGAATGTTCATCTTCAACCATTTTCAGTGGGGAATCAAATCAAAGATTATTCTCTAGATCATCAATGGCATACCCTTTATAGTCCAGAGAATTTATACAAAGATGTGGGACACCCTAGATTATCCGGAAATATTTTCTAGCTTCATTGAAAATGATTGAAAATACTCTAATCTATGGTTGCCGTGGGTTTGTACCTTAAAACTCCACAGTGTAATAATTCATGTCTAAATGGCCGACAGTGGTGCCATTCGGGTTCCGTGGGTTGCCGTCATTAAACTCCACTATGTATAGTGTGGTCTTGTCAATAAAAGAGAATCTTGGAAACTCGAAGCACTTCTTCGACTTTTGGTGCGGATTGACCCACATTTCCAAGATGCTCTACTGTTTAGCATGTGATTTGGTAGGTATGATTGTCCTCTGTTCGGGGAATCTTACATGACAACCCCGTCAGATATACTGTTTATCATGTGACATGCTACTCTGGCCGAGGAATCTTGCACGACTCCCTCGTCAGATCTACTGCTTAAATCTGCTTTCGGTGGATTTATTATTAAAATATTGATTTGGTCAGAGATTCCTGCGTGAATACATCTGCCAAATCCTAAAAGTAAGATTAGGTGGCAGACATAGTGGGCCTCTAGTCTATTCAGGTCTTGGCTTCATGATGACTCTTCCTTCCGAAATTCCTATAAAAGAAGGAGGAGAGCTCATTATCTTCATTCCCGATTTTGTGAGTTGTAAGTTAGTCAGTCTTAGCTTCGTGTCTTTTTCAGTGTAGTGTCTGTAAGTCGAGCGAACAACATCCTGCTCAAGAGTCTGTAATCCATGCATCTAGCACATCCATTGTAATACCCGAGAGTATTTATGCTCTGATAATATAAAGACTTCCACATGTTCTTAAATCTCTGATGCTTGTCTATTGTCTCTCTATTATGCGCACATTGTGACTTCATTTATTGGCCTGTATTTGCATCCGTTGTTCCTTGGTACTGCTAAGTCATAGTTCGCTCACCCAGCTAGTAAGGTTGCTGGTAGTCTGGTGTAAGGCATTGGTGGATCAGTTGTAGTAAGTCCCACTAAGGCAAGGAGGCCGCTAAAGGGCAGTTGTAGCTGTGAAAGTTCACCGAAAACCAGTTATAGGCTTCAAATAGAGCTGCAAAAGCATCGATGGACTTCGGGCGGTGTGATTCAAAATGCTAAGCAGAGTAAAGTGGTTAACCCGACGATCTTGGTTCTGACGGAAGTAGCAGAAACCAGAATTCCAGATGGTGAAGGGAGATTGCGCATGAGACAAGATGTCAATATTTCAAGCTTCATTCTCTGACAGATGAGGCCTCTGAGTTTAAAAATTTTAAGATTCCCCGACCAGGGTACAAACATATATGACATAAAAGAGGACAACATGTGATAAACAGTAGAGCATCTTGGAAATGTGGGTCAAACCTCACCAAAAGTCGGAGAAGTGCTCTGAGTTTCCAAGATTCCCTTTTATTGACAAGACCACACTATACATAGTGGAGTTTAATGACGGCAACCCACGGAACCCGAATGGCACCACTGTCGGCCATTTAGACAAGAATTATTACACTGTGGAGTTTTTAAGGTACAAACTTATGGAAACCTTCATTCTAATGGATGATCATGGAAATGTCGGAAATTGTATGGGTCCCAATGCTGAGTGTAGATTTCCCTGTATAATTTTGGATCTTCATTTCTTTCTTCTTCTTGGTGAAGAATGAAATTTGTACGAATCACCCAAGGATGTCTTTATGTTACAAACAACATCTTGTATTCTTCTTCTGAGTATAGATCCTTTAGGGTATCCAATCTCCTATTTGGAAAAAGAAACATTTTTGCAGTATCAGATACCCGAGGATGAATATTGACTGGATTTATCCCAAATTTATTCCACCATTCCATAATCCATTCTAGTTCAGGTTCAAGGACAAAAGTAACTGCAAACTTGATCATACAATAATAGTATGTATATCTGTCTGTCCAGAGACAAATATTAAACCACATTGATTTGTACTGATGATAAGTTATATTGAAATTTTTTTCTTCTGGATCTCTGTTTGGCCAATCTTGAATGGTTCTCATCCTATTAATCTGGAAGAAATGATATGCAGGAGTTTCTTCCCATCTTTGAGTTTGATGATCAAACCACTGTCTGTTTGTAGATCTAAGTCTCCTTAAATCTCCCATTTCAATTAATTTTTCCCTGGATGTAGAAGTGGCAGACTGATGCATTCTTCCAAGTATATGTTGAGGGGGAAGTACATTTATACTTGTATTTCTTGAAAACCCAGGCAATCCCAACTCAACTTCATCTGAGGCCTTGAATTGCCATTCTGGTATCCAATTTCTTTCAAATTATTCCCATGGAGTATTATCATCCAGATAATGAGTAACTGGAACATTTCTCTGATCATCAAAAACTTCTACTATTACCAAACTTTTCTTGCAATAAGCAAGCTGCATATGATGTTCAGAAATAAATGGTAATTCTATCCTTTTGGAAGGACTTCCATTTATGTTAGGCATGGTAATAAAGAATCTATTTTTTCCATTTGGACATATACAAGAACCATGAGGTTCTACTGCTGATAAAAAAGGTGTGCCAAGGATACATTCAACTGGTAAATCATAAATTTGGAATTTCATTCCTAATGCATAATCTTCAAGGATCAGGATGCCTTTAGGAACTTCAAATTGAAAAGAAGTATTTACGTTTCCTAGTCCTGTAGCTGATCCAAAACTAGGAAGCCAATATTTTGCAGGGATAAGATCTTTGTGCAGCAGATTTAAATCTGATCCAGTATCTATCAGTGCAGTTAATGAAAAGATTTCTTGGTTAATTTCTAACTGGATCTTTATATAATACTTCTGGTATTTGATAGGCAGAATCTTCATACCTATCATTCCCTGCATTTATGTTGTGGCTTGTTCTAAGAATACAGCCTCAAAAGGGGCATCTTCTAGTGGTGGAGGAATGGAATCCATCCTTTCTTTAATCTTCTTGATTTCTTGTCTAGCCCATGAATCAACCTTATAACTGCACTCAGCATCTAGTCTGTTGATTGTTTCTTTTAACTCAGAGACTTCCTTTCTAAGAAGTATGACTTATTTGGCTAGTTCTATAACAGAGATATTATGAAGTTTTGGTTCTCTGTTGAACTTAATATATGTTTTGGTATTTTTATCAAAGGAAGCATCTAAGAACAAAGGTTGTCTAGTGGGGATTCCAGAGGACTTTTCCTTTTGTTCTTTTTTGACAGTCTTAATAAATGTTTCAAGAAGGGAATTTTTCATATCACCTTATCGAAGGCCTTTTATTTGGGCAAGCATTTGTGCCTCTTGATCTCCTATGTCTTGAAACATACAGACTTTCAATTTTTCTTGAATTTCAGGTTCTTAATCAAAATCAGAACTATCACTGCTACTTTCACAAGTGCAAAAATTTGGATTGCTGCAACTGCAACACTGAT
This sequence comes from Picea engelmannii, assembly GCA_009831015.1. Taxonomy (NCBI): domain Eukaryota; kingdom Viridiplantae; phylum Streptophyta; class Pinopsida; order Pinales; family Pinaceae; genus Picea; species Picea engelmannii. Next base: position 212,704 of record ML778493.1, read on the forward strand.
TGATCAGTATTTCATTTTCTGAGGAATATTCAAATTCTGATGTACTATTAGAATAACAACATCCCTTTTGAAGAAGATGAACTTCTTCTTTTGGTTTAAAAGGATTATGGGGGCATGAATTTGTATCATGATTATTTGCCCCACACCTGTTGCAGTGAAGCTTTAGAATCAATTGCTCCTTTCCTGAGCCTCTTTTGCTTTTTGTTCAGAAAAATTTCCTTTTGTTTTTATGGAGGCTTCATTTTCTGGACAGTCATGAGCATAATGGCCCTGCTTGCCACAAATCGAGCAGGTTACTCCTTGTTTTGCTTCATGAGTATGAGCCTTGAGCTTAATATCCTTTGGCTCATAATAATGACTTTTAGGAACATACTTGTACCTAGATTTATATTTTCTTCCTTTTTCTCCCCTGAAGTCTTTAGGATTTTTTCTTCTCTTTCTTGCTAGATTAGAGAGATATAATCCATATTGTTCACAGATTGATTTTTGGTCAGGGAGATAAGAAGATTTTGACACAGAATTTTGTATTTTCATGCTGGTATATAGTCTTACCAATGTTTTGGTTATTGAGGAATATATTTCTCCCCAAGTATACAATTCATAAGGAAGTTTGAAAACTTCCTCCATTTTTAGGTATTCCACAAACTTACTTGGGAGGGCTGCCAAATAAACTTGTTTCCATAACAAGTTTTTTCTTTCTTTGACTTCAAAGATTCTTTGTGTCCATTCTTTATGAAATTGTTCATATTCAGACATCTTTATGAATTTCATATTCATGAGAACAATTTCATGTTTATCAGCAATTTCATTCTCTGTTCCACACCAGTGTTCCCATTTGTATGATACACAACATCTCCTTCTTCATCCTTTAAAATTTATGCTTCCATTTTTGAAATCATTAATGGAGAGGAAATAACTTCCCACCGTTTACTGAGGGTACCTATGAAACACTGAATAATAGTTTTGCATGCTTCAATTTCTATTTTTCCCTTCATACACATTATTTTGTATGAAACATACATTCTATCGATCAAATGTCTTATTTGAGCAATTGACAGATTATCAATGTTCCATTCTTGGAACCAATCATCAGCAAATGTTTGTGATTCTAGAAGTCTCCCTTTCCCAACCAAGTCAGGGGATGAGGGTCTAGCAGTGTGATGTGGGAGATTTTCATAACTTGGATTTTTTATGGTAACCAGAGAATGATGATCTCTTGGAGATTTTGAAGAAGGTTCAGGTGTTTCTTCTTCAGGTGGAAAATGTAATGGGAATCTTTTTACAATTTCTATCTCAAAAGGTTTATGTACAGGAGATACAATAGAAATATGAGAACTGGGAAGGATAAATGAGGTAGGAATGGGTTTGTCAGGTTGACTGGCTTTCCCCTTGATTTCTGTTAAGGTTCTTCCCATATGAGAGAAGGTTGTTCCCAATCCTTCCATGATTTCTTCATGGTTTCTGCTAGACTCTTTAGCTCTGTAAGAAATTTCTGATAAGGCAAAATCCATTTTCTCTTTTACATCAATGACTTTTTCTTGCATCTGATCTACAGATCTAACAATAGTATTGATAGATACTTGTAGGTCCATGATCTGTTCCTTTCTTGCATAGTCATTGGTTATAAAGGTATGTGTAGCCATTCCTCTTAAGGCTGTATTAGTCCAATTTATTTGTTCTGAGATTGCTTGGACTCTTTTATAAATTCCTGACAACTGAGTGGATTCTTATGATAACAATAGAGGGGCTGTTCTAACTTGTTTAGCGCTATCTTCTATCACAATCCCTTTAAAAGGAGAAAAAGTAGATTTTGATTCAACAATGCTTCCATCAAGAATTTTCCATTTATGTTTCAGGGAAGGAGCTTCAGAACTTTCTCCTACCATCTGAACTATTGGATTTTGTTTTAATTTCCTCCATTCAAAGAAGGAAATCCAACTATCTTCTTCAGACATAAAGTCTTTCCATTCTTTTGACAGCCTAAGTTTTTCAGAGTTTCAAGTGGTTGTGTTAAATTCTTTAGTCTCAGGATTTGTAAACAAATCCCAGTTCAACATTCTTTTAATCCATTCATCAGGAATGGATCCTTTCATAATTGTATGAAATTTATAAATTTCATATATAGAAGGTTTTTGAATATCATTGGGTAAAGGATTTGTAAATCTACAGTCTGGAATGACTGTGTCACATTGTTCTGTATATCCTAACCCATACTTAGGAGTACCAGGTGGTCTCATGCCTTTATAGATATCTTTAATTCTGGGATCTAATGATTCAATTGAAGGAATGTAATGAATCACAAAACAGAAAGAATTCTCTGAAGTAGATGCAGAAGAATCTACAGTATTATGTATAGTTCTAATAGACAATGAAGAATCCATGATAGTAGATGTTACTATTTCTGCACACAAAAGCAGGGTGTTTAGTCTTATGTCTTCCCGAAAGAAGATTAGATAGGCTCCTGGCCGACTACTCAGGCAGAAACTAGCAAATCTTTCAGAAGGCCGCAGTAGTGGAAACTGTGCCTTTAAACAACCCGAGACTACTGATACGGCCTTAATGTGTCGCAAGAGTGGAACTGTGCCTTTAAACAACTCGAGACTCTTGATACGACACTATGGATCCTTAACACAGAGAGAGACTCACACAAGAATGTATACAGAGAGAAAACAAAGAGAGAATAGCTATATCAGACTCTCTTCGATATGATATAGCTATTCACTATTTGTATTCTCTCTGTATACATTCTTGTGTGAGTCGCTCTGTGTATAAATATTTGTGTAAGTCAAGAATCCATAGTGCCGTATCAAGAGTCTCGGGATGTTTAAAGGAACAGTTCCACTCTTGCGACACTCTAAGGCCATATCAGTAGTCTCGGGCTGTTTAAAGGCGCAGTTTCCACTACTGCGACATTCTGAAAGATTTGCTAGTATTTTCCTGAGCAATCGACCAGGAGCCTGTCTAATCTTCTTTCGAGAAGACATAAGACTAAATGCCCTACTTTTCTATGCTGAAATAGTAATATCTACTAAAATGGATTCTAGGTCAATATCATTTAGAGATGTCAAAAATATTGAAGAAACCAGTACCTATGGATCTGACTCTGTAAATAACCTTGAGTCAATGTTTTCTTTAAATAGAATTCAAATCATAAATCATGCTGATATAGAATAAGTCGAAACAAATCCGCAAACAACTTGGCAATTACTTGCAGATATCCTTAAACTACAGATTTGGACAACTGGGTTCGATATGACATCTACTCCAACAAATATAGTTTTCCAAGCCAGGGGATGCTTTAGGCATACAAATACTATGTTTCCAGCCATCCTACATACCCCTAGCAAAGACTCTCAATCAAGCACTCTGGTCATAACCGACTCTTTAAATCAAAAAATGGAACATTGTACTATAAAATGGGAAAACCTCTCTTTTCCCACTAATTGGGTTATTGATATACCAAAGCCTCCTGTACAAAAATCTATTACTTCTACCCAAATCAAAGAGACATCAGATGCTGCAGTCATTTCTTTTCCCCAGATATCTCTTTCTAAATCTTCTTCTTGTAAAATTCCTTCCTCGTCAACATCATTTTGCCTACATCCTTCTTTACAAGCCTTAGCACGACAAATGGGCAAAAGTCCCTTTGCAGTAAAATGTTTTGACTGTGGATAAATAATTACTCTGTCTACTCTTACCATATTTGAAGAAAATGACAGAGTACATTTTAAGCATGTCTATCACAATCCCAGAACGAATAATCCTCCACCAAGTTCTACTGCTAAAGACCAATGTCCACATCCCCAATATTCTGGCATTCCCTTTCCTCATGATTCCCATGTTTTGGTTATCCAAGATAATCTGGATGAAAAAATAAAATCCAGAAAAGAATCCTACATCCCTGAGGATACAAGAAGACCATCTGTTCCAGAAATAAAAAAGTTTTTGACTCTTTTTAAAGGATGTCAAAAATAATTCATAAAACAAGAATGGATGAAAGAAATGTTGAATTGGGATATGTATACTCATCCAGAAGCAAGAGAATTTTCCAAGAGAACTTCAAATGAAGAAAAGATTAAATTAGCTCAAGGCTAGAAGAACTTTATGGAAAAAGAAAATATGTATATATCTTTCTATGAGTGGAGAAGAACAACTATTCCCAAAAAAGAGAATTCCTGAAAATTAATTCCTCAGAAAGCTAATCCTATCTGCTATCCAGTCAACACTCTTTCTATTTCTTATTTAGGAAGAGAAATCAGTAGGATCAGGAAATCCATGGCAAATACTCCAGAACAGAAGAAAGAAGAAAAGGATGAAAGTCTTCAAGTCAAACATCAAAAATATCATGTCTTGATTGAACTAAAAATTCAAGACCTGCATTTTAAATTGAAGACCTTAATTGATACTGGATCAGATTTGAATATGCTAAAGAAGCATGTTATCCCTGTATCTTTATGGGAAAAAACTCAGGCTATGGTTGTGGGATTAGGAAACATCCCAAATGATATTTCATTCCAAGTTCCAGAAGCAGTTCTCTTTTTCCAAGATTTTTGTCTTAAAATGAAATTCTTATTAGTAGATATCCCTATTGCTTGTATCCTTGGCACTCCCTTCCTTGCAGCAGTTTCTCCCCATGGTTCAACCATGATGACTCCAGAAAAGCCAGGATACTTCATTACAATCCAGGGTAGTAAAACAATTAAACTCCCATTTGTATCTACTCCTAGGATTTCAGATGATGTTCAGCTTAATCTTAGAAAGGTTGAAAAGATAAAAGAGTTGAAGGCCTTCCATACAAAAATCAGAATTCAAGGTCAATTGAAACAAATAAACATCCAGGAAAAGATCTTCTTCTTAAAGGAAGAATTTATTAATTCAGTTTGCTCAGAAAATCCTACTGCCTTTTGGAAGCAGAAAAAGCATGAATTCTTCCTTCCTTATAGAGAAGACTACCAGGGAAAGCCTTGTAAAAGTAGATCCATACCAATGAATGTTGAATACCAAAAGCTTTGTGCATATGAAATTGAGGGTTTACTCAAAAAGGAACTAATCAGAAAATGTACTAGTCCTTGGAACTGTTATGGGTTTTATGTAAATAAACATTCAGAACAAATCAGAGGAGTTCCTAGATTAGTAGTCAACTATAAACCCCTAAATAAAGTATTAGCAGATGATACTTATCCCATTCCAAATAAAAGCATCCTTGTTACGAGAATTGTAGGTGCAAAGATTTTTTCAAAATTTTATTTGAAATCAGGATTCTGGCAAGTAGCCATTCATTAAAAGGACAAATTTAAAACTGCTTTTAATGTCCCTGCTAGGCATTATGAATGGAATGTGATGCCTTTTGGGCTAAAGAATGCTCCTGGAAAATTTCAAAGGGTAATGGATGATACTTTAAAGCCATATTTTGATTGGCTCATTGTATATATTGATGACATTTTGGTTTTCTCTTCATCCATAGATCAACATTTTAAACATCTAAAGAAGCTTTTGCAATTCCTCAAGCAAGATGGGCTAGTATTATCCAAGAAAAAGATTGAACTTTTCCAGACACAGATCAAATTTCTTGGTCATACTATTGACAATGGCCAAATCACTCTGCAAACTCATGCTGTTGAATTTGTAGATAAATTTCCAGACAAGATTATTGATAAGACATAGCTACAAAGGTTCTTAGGAAGTCTAAATTATATAAGCCATTTTTATAAAGACCGTGCACAAGATAGAAGACTCCTAAATGATAGATTGAAAAAAGAACCAAGTCCCTGGACAGAGGCACATACTCAAGTTGTAAGAAATATCAAAGTCAGGACAAAGAATCTTCCCATCCTACATATCTCCGATGATAATCTCCCAAAGATAGTAGAAACTGATGCCAGTAATATTGGCTGGGGAGCAATTTTAAAACAAGTCAAAGACAAGGGAAAGGAAGAAGTTATTCAATTTGCCTCTGGTTTATGGCAAGCAGCAGAGAAAAATTCTTCTACATTAGATAAAGAAATTAAAGCTGCTCTGAATGCCATACATAAATTTGAAATCTATTTGATTTAAAAAATATTTCTTCTTAGGAATGATGCTATAGCAATGAATAAGTTTTAAACAAGGAACTAAAAAATCCTGGAGATTCTAAATTTGCAAGATGGCAGGCTGTTTTCAGCAATTTTGATTTTTCAATAGAACATATTAAAGGGGCTAATAATTCCATTCCAGATTTCTTAAGTAGAGAACATTTACAAAATTCCTGCTTATTAATCTCTGTACAACTTAGAAATGAAGAAGAGCAGGTAATAAATATTCCTGATACTCTAAGTTGGAGATCTTATACAGAAGAATGGATACCCCGGTGGGAATTAAGAAGTACAGAACTTCTATCTCAAGAAACACAGGTTTCATACTCCAATCTGGTTCCTGAAGTAAGGGGAAGAAGAATATCAAATATTTTGGCTCCCTTAACCACTCAGAGAAATGAAAGGGCATCCCGAGCACAGTATGTCTTAACAGAACTTTTCCATGATATAACATTAATCTGGGACATAAGAAATACTGAAGGTAACAATCAACAATATTTTTGTTTAAACAGACCCAGATTATTATCTCATTGGCCCGAAAGGAATCCTAATATCATCTTTCCAGAAACAAGCATAAATTATCATGAATACAGAAAGATGTGGTGGGAATTTGCTCAAAAGGAGGATATGATAATTATTGTTAAATTTGGTAGCATAAATTCTGCAACTGCAGGAAGACCCCCAATTTGGATTGCTGACTGGTGGAGAGACTTTGGTTTAAACAAGAGCGCCATAGACCCCTATGTTTTAGGATCTTGCATTTCTCTTACTGATATCCGAGATCTTTACCATCAACGACCAAATGATGGAGAAATCTTACGAATGTTCATCTTCAACCATTTTCAGTGGGGAATCAAATCAAAGATTATTCTCTAGATCATCAATGGCGTACCCTTTATAGTCTGGAGAATTTATACAAAGATGTGGGACACCCTACATTATCCGAAAAGATTTTCTAGCTTCATTGAAAATGATTGAAAATACTCTAATCTCTAGTTTCTGTGGGTTTGTACCTTAAAACTCTACAATGTAATAATTCATGTCTAAATGGCCGAAAGTGGTGCCATTCGGGTTCCATGGGTTACCGTCATTAAACTCCACTATGTATAGTGTGGTCTTGTCAATAAAAGAGAATCTTGGAAACTCGGAGCACTTCTCCGACTTTTGGTGCGGATTGACCCACATTTCCAAGATGCTCTATTGTTTAGTATGTGATTTGGTAGGTATGATTATCCTCTAGTCGGGGAATATTACATGAAAACCTCGTCAGATCTACTATTTATCATGTGACATGGTACTTTGGCCGAGGAATCTTGCACGACTCCCTCGTTAGATCTACTGTTTAAATCTGCTTTCGGTGGATTTATTATTAAAATAATGATTTGGTCAGAGATTCCTGCGTGAATACATCTGTCGAATCCTAAAAGTAAGATTAGGTGGCAGACATAGTGGGCCACTAGTCTATTCGATTCTTGGCTTCATGATGACTCTTCCTCCAAAATGTCCTATAAAATAAGGAGGAGAGCTCATTATATTCATTCCTGAATTTGTGAGTTGTGTGATAGTTGGTCTTAGGTTCTAAGCTTCCCTTCTGTCTGAAGCTTCGTGTCTTTCTGTAAGTCTGTAAGTCTGTGAGTAGAGCGAAGAGCATCCTGCTTTGAGTCTATTATCAGTGCCTCTGGCACATATTTTAATACCCAAAATCTTTTAGGCTCTGATAATACAAAGTCTTCCGCATGTTATTATATCTCTGATGTTTGTCTATTGTCTCTCAATTATGTGCACATTGTGATCTCATTTATTTGCCCATATTTGCATCCGTTGTTCCTTGGTACTGCTAAGATAGAGTTTGCTCATCCAGTTTGCAAGGTTGTTGGTAGTTTGGTGTAAGGCATTGGTGGATCAGTGGTAGTAGGTCCCGCTAAGGCAAGGAGGTCGCTAAAGGGCAGTGGTAGTTGTGAAAGTTCGTCGAAAACCGGCTATAGGCTTCAAATAGAGCTGCAAGAGCCCGATGGACTTCGGGTGGTGAGGTTCAGGCATTAAGTAGAGTAAAGTGGTTAACCCGATGATATTGGTTGGGACGGAAGTAGTAGAAACTGGAAGACCATATGGTGAGAGGAGATTGCGCATGAGACAAGAGATCAAGAGTCAAGCTTCATTCTCTGACAGAGTAGGCCCCTAAAAAAGTTGTTCGTGTGAGCAACTTTACAAATGGTATCAGAGCAATTTTTCAAGGAAAGCCTTGTAAAAGAAGAGCCATACCAATGAATGTTGAATACCAAAAGCTTTTATGCTTTGATAATACAAAGTCTTCTGCATGTTATTATATCTCTAATGTTTGTCTATTGTCTCTCAATTATGCGCACATTGTGATCTCATTTATTTTCCCATATTTGCATCTGTTGTTCCTTGGTACTGCTAAGATAGAGTTCGCTCATCCAGTTGGAAAGGTTGCTGGTAGTTTGGTGTAAGGAATCGGTGGATCAGTGGTAGTAAGTCCCGCTAAGGCAAGGAGGTCGCTAAAGGGCAGTGGTAGTTGTGAAAGTTCACCAAAAACCGGCTATAGGCTTCAAATAGAGCTGCAAGAGCCCGATTGACTTCGAGTGGTGAGGTTCAGGTGTTAAGCAAAGTAAAGAAATTAACCCGACGATATTGGTTCGGACAGAAGTAGCAGAAACTGGAAGACCAGATGGTGAGAGGAGATTGCGCATGAGACAAGAGATCAAGAGTCAAGCTTCATTCTCTGACAGAGGAGGCCCCTGACAAAGTTGTTCGTGTGAGCAACTTTACAAATGGAACAAAAATAAAAAAAGTTTTTGACTCTTTTTAAAGGATGTCAAAAAGAATTCATAAAACTAGAATGGATGAAAGAAATGATGAATTGGGATCTGTATACTCATCCAGAAGCAAGAAAATTTTCCAAGAGAACTTCAAATGAAGAAAAGATTAAATTAGCTCAAGACTGGAAGAACTTTATGGAAAAATAAAATATATATATATCTTTCTATGAGTGGAGAAGAACAGCTACTCTCAAAAAAGAGAATTCCTGGAAATTAGTTCCTCATAAAGCTAATCCCATCTGCTATCCAGTCAACACTCTTTCTACTTCTAATTTAGGAAGAAAAATCAGTAGGATCAAGAAATCCATGGCAAATACTCCAGAAATGAAGAAAGAAGAAAAGGATGAAAGTCTTCAAGTCAAACATCAAAAATATCATGTCTTGATTGAACTAAAAATTCAAGACCTGCATTTTAAATTGAAGACCTTAATTGATACTGGATCAGATTTGAATATGCTAAATAAGCATGTTATCCCGTTATCTTTATGGGAAAAAACTCAGGCTATGGTTGTGGGATTAGGAAACATCCCAAATAATATTTCATTCCAGGTTCCAGAAGCAGTTCTCTGTTTCCAAGATTTTTTTCTTAAAATGAAATTCTTATTAGCAGATATCCTTGTTTCTTGTATCCTTGGCACTCCCTTCCTTGCAGCAGTTTCTCCCCATGGTTCAACCATGGTGACTCCAAAAAAGCCAGGATACTTCATTACAATCCAGGGTAGTAAAATAATTAAACTCCCATTTGTATCTACTCCTAGGATTTCAGATGTTGTTCAGCTTAATCTTAGAAAGGTTGAAAAGATAAAAGTGCTGAAGGCCTTCCAGACAGAAATCAGAATTCAAGATCAATTGAAACAAATAAACATCCAGGAAAAGATCTTCTTCTTAAAAGAAGAATTTATTAATTAAGTTTGCTCAGAAAATCCTACTGCCTTTTGGAAGCAGAAAAAGCATTAAGTCTTCCTTCCTTACAGAGAAGACTATCAGGGAAAGCCTTGTAAAAGCAGATCCATACCAATGGATGTTTAATACCAAAAGCTTTGTGCAGATGAAATTGAGGGTTTACTCAAAAAAGAACTAATCAGAAAATCTACTAGTCCTTGAAACTATTATGGGTTTTATGTAAATAAACATTCTGAACAAATCAGAGGAGTTCCTAGATTAGTAGTCAACTATAAACCCCTCAATAAAGTATTAGCAGATTATACTTATCCCATTCCAAATAAAAGAAGCCTTGTAACCAGAATTGCAGGTGCAAATATTTTTTCAAAATTTGATTTGAAACCAGGATTCTGGCAAGTAGCCATTCATGAAAGGACAAATTTAAAACTGCTTTTAATGTCCATGCTGGGCATTATGAATGGAATGTGATGCCTTTTGGGCTAAAGAATGCTCCTGCAAAATTTCAAAGGGTAATGGATGATACTTTAAAGCCATATTTTGATTGGCTCATTGTATATATTGATGACATTTTGGTTTTCTCTTCATCCATAGATCATCATTTTAAACATCTGAAGAAGGCTTTGCAAGTCCTCAAGCAAGCTGGGCTAGTATTATCCAAGAAAAAGATTGAACTTTTCCAGACACAGATCAAATTTCTTGGTCATACTATTGACAATGGCCAAATCACTCTGCAAACTCATGTTGTTGAATCTGCAGATAAATTTCCAGGCAAGATTATTTATAAGACACAGCTGCAAAGGTTCTTAGGAAGTCTAAATTATATAATCCATTTTTATAAAGACTGTGCACAATATAGAAGACTCCTAAATGATAGATTGAAAAAAGAACCAAGTCCCTGGACAGAGGCGCATACTCAAGTTGTAAGAAATATCAAAGTCAGGACAAAGAATCTTCCCATCCTACATATCTTTGATCATAATCTCCCAAAGATAGTAGAAACTGATGCCAGTAATATTGGTTGGGGAGAAATTTTAAAATAAGTCAAAGACAAGGGAAAGGAAGAAGTTATTCAATTTGTCTCTGGTTTATGGCAAGCACCAGAGAAAAATTATTCTGCATTAGATAAAGAAATTAAAGTTGCTCTGAATGCCATACATAAATTTGAAATCTATTTGATTTACAAAAGATTTCTTCTTAGGACTAATGCTGCACCAATGAATAAGGTTTTAAACAAGGAACTAAAAAATCCTGGAGATTCTAAATTTGCAAGATGGCAGGCCCTTTTCAACAATTTTTATTTTTCAATAGAACATATTAAAGGGGCTAATAATTCCATTCCAGATTTATGAAGTAGAGAACATTTACAAAATTCCTGCTTATTAATCTTTGTACAGCTTAGAAATGAAGAAGAGAAGGTAATAAATATTCCTGATACTCTAAGTTGGAGATCTTATACAAAAGAATGGATACCCCGGTGGGAATTAAGAAGTACAGAACTTCTATCTCAAGCAACACAGGTTTCATACTCCAGTCTGGTTTTTGAAGTAAGGGGAAGAAGAATATCAAATATTTTGGCTCCCTTAACCACTCAGAGCAATGAAAGGGCATCCCCAGCACAATATGCCTTAACATAACTTTTCCATGATATAACATTAATCTGGGACATAAGAAATACTGAAGGTAACAATCAACAATATTTTTGTTTAAACAGACCCAGATTATTATCTCATTGGCCCGAAAGGAATCCTAATATCATCTTTCCAGAAACAATCATAAATTATCATGAATACAGAAAGATATGGTGGGAATTTGCTCAAAAGGAGGATATGATAATTATGGTTAAATTTGGTAGCATAAATTCTGCAACTGCAGGAAGACCCCCAATTTGGATTGCTGACTTGTGGAGAGACTTTGGTCTAAACCAGAGCGCCATAGACCCCTATGTTTTAGGATCTTGAATTTCTCTTACTGCTATCCGAGATCTTTACCATCGAGGACCAAATGATGGAGAAATCTTACTAATATTCATCTTCAACAATTTTTAATGGGGAATCAAATGAAAGATTATTCTCCAGATCATCAATGGCGTACCCTTTGTAGTCCGAAGAATTTATACAAATATGTGGGACACCCTACATTATCTGGAAAGATTTTCTAGCTTCATTTAAAATGATTGAAAATACTCTAATCTCTGGTTTCCGTGGGTTTGTACCTTAAAACTCCACAGTGTAATAATTCATGTCTAAATGGTCGATAGTGGTGCCATTCGGGTTCCGTGGGTTTCCGTCATTAAACTCCACTATGTATAGTGTGGTCTTGTCAATAAAAGAGAATCTTGGAAACTCGGAGCACTTCTCCAACTTTTGGTGCGGATTGACCCACATTTCCAAGATGCTCTACTGTTTAGCATGTGATTTGGTAGGTATGATTGTCCTCTGGTCGGGGAATCTTACATGAAAACCCTGTCAGATCTATTGTTTATCATGTGACATGGTACTCTGGCCGAGGAATCTTGCACGACTCCCTCTTCAGATCTACTATTTAAATCTGCGTTCGGTGGATTTATTATTAAAATAATGATTTGGTCAGAGATTCCTGCGTGAATACATCTGTCGAATCCTAAAAGTAAGATTAGGTGGCAGACATAGTGGGCCTCTAGTCTATTTGGGTCTTGGCTTCATGATGACTCTTCCTCCCGAAATTCCTATAAAATAAGGAGGGGAGCTCATTATCTTCACTCCCGATTTTGTGAGTTGTGAGTTAGTCAGTCTTAGGTTCTAAACTTCCCTTCTGTCTGAAGCTTCATGTCTTTCTGAGTGTAGAGTCTGTAATTCAAGCGAAGAGCATCCTGCTCAAGAGTCTGTAATCTGTGCATCTGGCACATCCATTGTAATACCCGATATTATTTATACTCTGATAATATAAAGACTTCTGCATGTTCTTAAATCTCTGATGCTTGTCTGTTGTCTCTCTATTATGCGCACATTGTGACTTCATTTATTTGCCTATATTTGCATCTATTGTTCCTTGGTACTGCTAAGGCATAGTTTGCTCACCCAACTAGTAAGGTTGTTGGTAGTCTAGTGTAAGGCGTTGATGGATCAGTGGTAGTAAGTCCCGCTAAGGAAAGGAGGCCGCTAAAGGGCAGTTGTAGCTGTGAAAATTCGCCGAAAACCAGTTATAGGCTTCAAATAAAGCTGCAAAAGCACCGATGGACTTCGAGCGGTGTGGTTCAAAATGATAAGAAGAGTAAAGTGGTTAACCTGACGACATTGGTTCTGACGGAAGTAGCAGAAACCAGAAGACCAAATGGTGAAGGGAGATTACGCATGAGACAAGCTGTCAATATTTCAAGCTTCATTCTCTGACAGAGGAGGCTAGTTTTCGACGAACTTTCACAGCTACAAATGCCCTTTAGCGGCCTCCTTGACTTAGCGGGACTTACTACCACTGATCCACTGACGCCTTACACCAGACTACCAACAACCTTACTAGCTGGGTGAGCGAACTATGCCTTAGCAGTACCAAGGAACAACGGATGCAAATACAGGCAAATAAATGAAGTCACAATGTGCGCATAATAGAGAGAAATAGACAAGCATTAGAGATTTAAGAACATGCAGAAGTCTTTATATTATCAGAGCATAAATACTCTCAGGTATTACAATGGATGTGCCAGATGCACAGATTACAGACTCTTGAGAAGGATGCTCTTTGCTCGACTTACAGACTCTACACTCATAATGACACGAAGCTTCAGACAAAAGGGAAGCTTAGAACCTAAGACTGACTAACTCACAACTCACAAAATCGGGAATGAAAATAATGAGCTCTCCTCCTTATTTTATAGGAATTTTGGGAGGAAGAGTCATCATGAAGCCAAGACCCGAATAGACTAGTGGCCCACTATGTCTTCCACCTAATATTACTTTTAGGATTCGGCAGATGTATTCACGCAGGAATCTCTGACCAAATCATTATTTTAATAATAAATCCACCGAAAGCAGATTTAAACAGTAGATCTGACGAGGGAGTTGTGAAAGATTCCTCGGCAAGAGTACAATGTCACATGATAAACAGTAGATCTGACGGGGTTGTCATGTAAGATTCCCCGACCAGAGGACAATCATACCTACCAAATCACATGCTAAACAGTAGAGCATCTTGGAAATGTGGGTCAATCTGCACCAAAAGTCGGAGAAGTGCTCCGAGTTTCCAAGATTCTCTTTTATTGACAAGACCACACTATACATAGTGGAGTTTAATGACGGCAACCCACGGAACCCGAATGGCACCAATGTCGTCCATTTATACATGAATTATTACACTATGGAGTCTTAAGGTAAAAACCCATGAAAGCCAAAGATTAGAGTATTTTCAATCATTTTCAATGAGGCTAGAAAATCTTTCTGGATAATGTAGGGTGTCCCACATCTTTGTATAAATTCTCCGGACTATAAAGGGTACACCATTCATGATCTAGAGAATAATCTTTGATTTGATTCCCCACTAAAAATGGTTGAAGATGAACGTTCGTAAGATTTCTCCATCATTTGGTCCTTGATGGTAAAGATCTTGGATAGCAGTAAGAGAAATGCAAGATCCTAAAACATAGGGGTCTATGGCGCTCTTGTTTAGACCAAAGTCTCTCCACCAGTCAGCAATCCAAATTGGGGATCTTCCTGCAGTTGCAGAATTTATGCTACCACATTTAACCATAATTATCATATCCTCCTTTTGAGCAAATTCCCACCACATCTTTCTGTATTCATGATAATTTATGCTTGTTTCTGGAAAGATGATATTAGGATTCCTTTCGGGCCAATGAGATAATAATCTAGGTTTGTTTAAACAAAAATATTGTTGATTGTTACCTTTAGTATTTCTTATGTCCCAGATTAATGTTATATCATGGAAAAGTTCTGTTAAGGCATACTGTGCTCGGGATGCCCTTTCATTGCTCTGAGTGGTTAAGGGAGCCAAAATATTTGATATTCTTCTTCCCCTTACTTCAGGAACCAGACTGGAGTATGAAACCTGTGTTGCTTGAGATAGAAGTTCTGTACTTTTTAATTCCCACCGGGGTATCCATTCCTCTGTATAAGATCTCCAGCTTAGAGTATCAGGAATATTTATTACCTGCTCTTCTTCATCTCTAAGTTGTACAAAGATTAATAAGAAAGAATTTTGTAAATGTTCTCTACTTAAGAAATCTGGAATGGAATTATTAGCCCCTTTAATATGTTCTATTGAAAAATCAAAATTGTTGAAAAGAGCCTGCCATCTTGCGAATTTAGAATCTCCAGGATTTTTTAGTTCCTTGTTTAAAATCTTACTCATTGCTGCAGCATCAGTCCTAAGAAGAAATCTTTTTTAAATCAAATAGATTTCAAATTTATGCATGGCATTCAGAGCAACTTTAATTTCTTTATCTAATGAAGAATAATTTTTCTCTGCTGCTTGCCATAAACCAGAGGCAAATTGAATAACTTCTTCCTTTCCCTTGTCTTTGACTTGTTTTAAAACTTCTCCCCAGCCAATATTACTGGCATCATTTTCTACTATCTTTGGGAGATTATCATCGGAGATATGTAGGATGGGAAGATTCTTTGTCCTGACTTTGATATTTCTTACAGCTTGAGTATGTGCCTATGCCCAGGGACTTGGTTCTTTTTTCAATCTATCATTTAGGAGTCTTCTATCTTGTGCACAGTCTTTATAAAAATGGCTTATATAATTTAGACTTCCTAAGAACCTTTGTAGTTGTGTCTTATCAATAATCTTGTCTGGAAATTTATCTGCAAATTCAACAGCATGAGTTTGCAGAGTGATTTGGCCATTGTCAATAGTATGACCAAGAAATTTGATCTGTGTCTGGAAAAGTTCAATCTTTTTCTTGGATAATACTAGCCCAGCTTGCTTGAGGACTTGCAAAAGCTTCTTTAGATGTTTAAAATGTTGATCTATGGATGAAGAGAAAACCAAAATGTCATCAATATATACAATGAGCCAATCAAAATATGGCTTTAAAGTATCATCCATTACCCTTTGAAATTTTTCAGGAGAATTCTTTAGCCCAAAAGGCATCACATTCCATTCATAATGCCCAACAAGGACATTAAAAGCAGTTTTAAATTTGTCCTTTTCATGAATGGCTACTTGCCAGAATCCTGATTTCAAATCAAATTTTTAAAAAATCTTTGCACCTGCAATTCTGGTAACAAGGCTGCTTTTATTTGGAATGGGATAAGTATCATCTGCTAATACTTTATTGAGGGGTTTATAGTTGACTACTAATCTAGGAACTCCTCTGATTTGTTCTGAATGTTTATTTGCGTACAACCCATAACAGTTCCAAGGACTAGTAGATTTTCTGATTAGTTCCTTTTTGAGTAAACCCTCAATTTCATCTGCACAAAGCTTTTGGAATTCAACATTCATTGGTATGGCTCTGCTTTTACAAGGCTTTGCCTGATAGTCTTCTCTGTAAGGAAGGAAGACTTCATGTTTTTTCTGCTTCCAAAAGGCAGTAGGATTTTTTGAGTAAACTGAATTAATAAATTCTTCTTTTAAGAAGAAGATCTTTTCCTGCATGTTTATTTGTTTCAATTGACCTTGAATTATGATTTCTGTTTGGAAGGCCTTCAACTCTTTTATCTTTTCAACCTTTCTAAGATTAAGCTGAACAACATCTGAAATCCTAGGAGTATATACAAATGGGAGTTTAATTCTCTTACTACCCTGGATTGTAATGAAGTATCTTGGCTTTTCTGGAGTCACCATGGTTGCACCATGGGGAGAAAATGTTGCAAGGAAGGGAGTGCCAAGGATACAAGCAACATGGATATCTGCTAATAAGAATTTCATTTTAAGACAGAAATCTTGGAAACAAAGAACTGCTTCTGGAACCTGGAATGAAATATCATTTGGGATGTTTCCTAATCCCACAACCATAGCCTGAGTTTTTTCCCATAAAGATACAGGGATAACATGCTTATTTAGCATATTCAAATCTGATCTAGTATCAATTAAGGTCTTCAATTTAAAATGCAGGTCTTCAATTTTTAGTTCAATCAAGAAATAATATTTTTTATGTTTGACTTGAAGACTTTCATCCTTTTCTTCTTTCTTCTATTCTGGAGTATTTGCCATGGATTTCTTGATCCTAGTGATTTCTCTTCCTAAATCAGAAATAGAAAGAGTGTTGACTGGATAGCAGATGAGATTAGCTTTCTGAGGAATTAATTTCCAGGAATTCTCTTTTTTGGGAATTGTTGTTCTTCGCCACTCATAGAAAGATATATACATATTTTCTTTTTCCATAAAGTTCTTCCAGTCTTGAGCTAATTTAATATTTTCTTCATTTGAAGTTCTCTTGGCAAATTCTCTTTCTTCTGGATGAGTATACAGATCCCAATTCAACATTTCTTTCATCCATTCTTGTTTTATGAATTCTTTTTGACATCCTTTAAAAAGAGTCAAAAACTTTTTTATTTTAGGAACATATGGTCTTCTTGTATCCTCAGGGATGTAGGATTCTTTTCTGGATTTTATTTTTTCATCCAGATTATCTTGGATAACCAAAACATGGGAATCATGAGGAAAGGGAATGTCAGAACATTGGGCATGTGGACATTGGTCTTTAGTAGTAGAACTTGGTGGAGGATTATTCGTTCTGGGAAATTGATAGACATGCTCAAAATGTACTCTGTCATTTTCTTCAAATATGGTAAGAGTAGACAGAGTAATTATTTCTTTACATTCAAAACATTTTACTGCAAAGGTAATTTTGCCCATTTGTCGTGCTAAGGCTTGTAAAGAAGGATGTAGGAAAAATGATGTCGAGGAGGAAGGAATTTTACAAGAAGAAGATTTAGAAAGAGATCTTTGGGGAAAAGAAATGACTGCAGCATCTGATGTCTCTTTGATTTGGGCAGAAGTAATAGATTTTTGTACAGGAGGCTTTGGTATATCAATAACCCAATCAGTGGGAAAGGAGAGGTTTTCCCATTTTATAGTACAATGTTCCATTTTTTGATTTAAAGAGTCGGTTATGACCAGAGTGCTTGACTCAGAGTCTTTTCTAGGGGTATGTAGGATGGCTGGAAACATAGTATTTGTATGCCTAAAGCATCCCGTAGCTTGGAAAACTATATTTGTTCGAGTAGATCTCATATCGAACCCAGTTGTCCGAATCTATAGTTTAAGGATATCTGCAAGGTTTTCATCAAAAGTATATACAGAGAAATTTGGGTAACAGTGAAAATAGACTGGTCTGTTGGATAAAGGAGCAACAATTCCTCCAATCAGAGAATCGGTAAACTTGTTATGAGTTAGATCCCTGACTGTGCAAAGTACATAGGCATCTATCCCTTTGTGGACTAATGCATTTATCCCGATTCTGATACATCCAAAATGCAGAAAGTCTGTGCCATGTTTTTTGGCTTCCTTTTGAATTTCTTTTGGATTTATAAGAGAAATTGTTTGAGTGACATCACTATTCTACTGTATAGTACTTATAGATTCTTTGACAAAGACTCTGGTTATGGCTTTGAGATGGAACATATTTAGGTCTTGATAGAATTTACTTGGGGATATTGCAGGTAATTTCCAAGTTGTTTGCGGATTTGTTTCAACTTCTTCTATATCAGCATGATTTATGCTTTGACTTCTATTTAAAGAAAACATTGACTCAAGGTTATTTACAGAGTCAGATCCAGAGGTACTGGTTTCTTCAGTATTTTTGACATCTCTAAATGATAGTGACCTGGAATCCATTTTAGTAGATATTACTATTTCAGCACAGAAAAGCAGGGCGTTTAGTCTTATGTCTTCTCGAAAGAAGATTAGACAGGCTCCTAGCCGACTGCTCAGGCAGAAACTAGAAAATCTTTTAGATGGTCGCAGTAGTGGAAACTGTGCCTTTAAATAGCCCGAGACTACTGATACAGCCTTAGAGTGTCCCAAGAGTGGAACTGTGCCTTTAAACAACCCGAGACTCTTGATACAGCACTATGGATTCTTGACTTACACAAATATTTATACACAGAGCGACTCACACAAGAATGTATACAAAGAGAATACAAAGAGTGAATAGCTATATCAGATCGAAGAGAGTCTGATATCATACCTGGGTTGAAAATGAGTGCATGGATCTGATACCATTTGTAAACTCAGAGGCCTCCTCTGTCAGAGAATGAAGCTTGAAATATTGTCGGCTTGTCTCATGCGCAACCTCCCTTCACCATCTGGTCTTCTGGTTTCTGCTACTTTCGTCAGAACCAATATCATCGGGTTAACCGCTTTACTCTGCTTTGCAAATGGTATCAGAGCCATGCACTCATTTTCAACCCGGGTATGATATCAGACTCTCTTAGATCTGATATAGCTATTCACTCTTTGTTTTCTCTCTGTATACATTCTTGTGTGAGTCGCTCTGTGTGTTAGGGATCCATAGTGTCGTATCAAGAGTCTCGGGCTGTTTAAAGGCACAGTTCCACTCTTGCGACACATTAAGGCTGTATCAGTAGTATCAGGCTGTTTAAAGGCATAATTTCCACTACTGCGACCTTCTGAAAGATTTGCTAGTTTCTTCCTGAGCAGTCGGCCAAGAGCCTGTCTAATCTTCTTTCAGGAAGACATAACACTAAACACCCTACTTTTCTGTGCAGAAATAGTAACATCTACTATCATGGATTCTTCATTGTCTATTAGATCTGTACATAATATTGTAGATTCTTCTACATCTACTTCAGAGAATTCTTTCTGTTTTATGATTCATTACATGCCTTCAATTGAATCATTAGATCCAAGAATTAAAGATATCTATAAAGGCATGAGACCACCTGGTACTCCTAAGTATGGGTTAGGATATACAGAACAATGTGACACAGTCATTCCAGAATGTAGATTTACAAATCCTTTACCCAATGATATTCAAAAACCTTCTATAGATGAAATTTATAAATTTCATACAATTATGAAAGGATAACAGAAAGTATCCATTCCTGATGAATGGATTAAAAGAATGTTGAACTGGGATTTGTTTACAAATCCGGAGACTAAAGAATTTAACATAGCCACTTCAAACTCTGAAAAACTTACGCTGTCAAAAGAATGGAAAGACTTTATGTCTGAAGAAGATAGCTGGATTTCCTTCTTTGAATGGAGGAAATTAAAACAAAATCCAATAGTTCAGATGGTAGGAGAAAGTTCTGAAGCTCCTTCCCTGAAACATAAATGGAAAAGTCTTGATGGAAGCATTGTTGAATCAAAATATACTTTTCCTCCTTTTAAAGGGATTGTTCTAGAAGATAGCGCTAAACAAGTTAGAGCAGTCCCTCTATTATTATCAGAAGAAGCCACTCAGTTGCCAGAAATTGATAAAAGAGTCCAAGCAGTCTCAGAACAAATAAATTGGACTAATACATCCTTAAGAGGAATAGATACACATACTTTTATAACCAATGACTATGCAAGAAAGGAACAGATCATGGACCTACAAGTATCTACCAATACTATTGTTAGATCTGTAGATCAGATGCAAGAAAAAGTCATTGATGTAAAAGAGAAAATGGATTTTGCCTTATAATAAAATTCTTACAGAGCTAAAGAATCTAGCAGAAACCATGAAGAAATCATGGAAGGATTGGGAACAACCTTCTCTCATATGGGAAGAACCTTAATAGAAATCAAGGGGAAAGCCAGTCAACCTGACAAACCCATTCCTGCCTCATTTATCCTTCCCAGTTCTCATATTTCTATTCTATCTCCTGTACATAAACCTTCTGAGATAGAAATTGTAAAAAGATTCCCATTACATTTTCCACCTGAAGAAGAAACACCAGAATCTTCTTCAAAATCTCCAAGAGATCATCATTCTCTGGTTACCATAAAAAATCCAAGTTATAAAAATCTCCCACATCACACTGCTAGACCCTCAGCCCCTGACTTGGTTGGGAAAGGGAGACTTCCAGAATCACAAACATTTGCTGATGATTGGTTCCAAGAATGGAGCATTGATAATCTGTCAATTGCTCAAATAAGACAATTGATCGATAGAATGTATGTTTCATACAAAATAATGTGTATGAAGGGAAAAACAAAAATTGAAGCATGAAAAACTATTATTCAGTGTTTCACAGGTACCCTCAGTAAATGGTGGGAAGTTATTTCCTCTCCATTAATGATTTCAAAAATGGAAGCAGAAGTTTTAAAGGATGAAGAAGGAGATATTGTATACCACACTGATGGAACTCCAGTGAATAATATGATTGGTGCTCTTACTACTTTGATACTTGAGCATTGGTGTGGAACAGAGAATGAAATTGCTGACAAACATGAAATTGTTCTTATGAACATGAAATCTAGAAAGATGTTTGAATATGAACAATTTCATAAAGAATGGACATAGAGAATTTTTGAGGTCAAAGAAAGTAAAAACTTGTTATGGAAACAAGTTTATTTGGTAGCTCTTCCAAGTAAGTTTGTAGAATACCTAAATATGGAGGAAGTCTTCAAACTTCCTTATCAATTGTATACTTGGGGAGAAATATATTCCTTAGTAACCAAAACTTTGGTAGGACTATGTACCAGTATGAAAATACAAAATTCTGTGTCAAAATCGTCTTATCTCCTTGATCAAAAATCAATCTGTGAAAAATATGGATTATATCTTTCTAATCCATCAAGGAAAAGAAGAAAAAAGCCAAAAGACTTCAGAGGAGAAAAAGGTAGAAAATACAGAGCTAGGTACAAGTATGTTCCTAAAAGCCATTATTATGAGCCAAAAGATATTAGGCTCAAATCTCACACTCATGAAGCAAAACAGAGAGTAACTTGTTGGATATGTGGAAAGCAGGGTCATTATACTCATGACTGTCCAGAAAATGAAGCCTCCAGAAAAACAAAAGGAAAATATTCTGAACAAAAGGCAAAAGAGGCTCAGGAAAGGAGACAACTAATTTTAAAGCTTCACTGCAACAGGTGTGGGGAAAATAATCATGATACAAATTCATGCCCCCATAACCCTTTTTACAAGAAAAAAGAAGAGGTTCATCTTCTTCAACAAGGATGTTGTTCTTCTAATAGTACATCAGAATTTGAATATTCTTCAGAAAATGAAATTCTGATAAACCAACATTGTAGTTGCAGCAATCCAAAATTTTGTACTTGTGAAAGTAGCA
>ML778493.1:235052-249156 GCA_009831015.1 Picea engelmannii
AAGATCCAGTTAGAAATTAATTAAGAGATTTTTTCATTGACTGCACTAATAGACACTGGATCAAATTTAAACCTGCTGCATAAAAATCTTATCCCTGCAAAATACTGGCTTCCTAGTTTTGGATCAGCTACAGGACTAGGAAATGTAAATACTTCTTTTCAATTTGAAATTCCTAAAGGCAGCTTGATCCTTGAAAATTATGCTTTGGGAATGAAATTTCAAATTTCTGATCTACCGATTGATTTTATTCTTGGTACACCCTTTCTATCAGCAGTAGAACCTCATGGTTCTTGTATATGTCCAGATGGCAAGAATGGATTTTTTATCACCATGCCCAGTATAGATGGAGATCCTTCCAAAAGGATTGAATTACCATTTATTTCTGAAGATCATATTCAGCTTGCCTATTGTAAGAAAAGTTTGGTAACAGTTGATGTTTTTGATGACCGAAGAAATGCTCTTTTTACTCATTATTTGGATGATAATACTCCCAGGGTTTTCAAGAAATACTCATATAAATGTACTTCCTCCACAACACATACTTGGTAGAATCCATCAACCAATCACTATTGCATCTAGAGAAAAAATCGTTGAAATGGGGGACCTGAGCAGACTGAGATCTTCTAATAGACAATCATATGATCATCAAACCCGAAGATGGGAAGAAACTACTGCATATCATTTCTTCCAAACAAATAGAATGAGAACTATTCCAGAATGGCCAAATCAAAATCCAAATGAAAAGATATACGATGTGGATTACTATCAGTATAAAACTATGTGGTTTAATATTTGTCTCTGGACAGACAGGTATAAGTATTATTATTGCATGGTAATATTTGCTCATTCCTTCAGGGATTGGCCTGAACCTGATTGGTTGTTAGAATGGTGGAATCAGTTTGGATTAAATCCAGTTAGTATCAATCCAAACGTGACAGAAGTCGGAAGAATGTTCCTATTTCATAACAGAAGACTTGATACTATTTCCGACTTATTTTCTGAAGAAGAATACAAGATGATGTTTATTAGGGAAAAACACCCATGGATTATACGAACCAAGTTCTTACTCCACCAAGATCCAGAAAGTAATAATGATCCTGAATTGGTTCGGGAAGTATATACTTAGCATTGGGACCCATATAACTTTCGACATTTCCATGATCATCCATTAGAATAAAGGTTTCCGTGGGTTTGTACCTTAAAACTCCACCGTGTAATAATTCATGTCTAAATGGCCGAAAGTGGTGCCATTCGGGTTCCATGGGTTGTCGTCATAAAACTCCACTTTGTACATAGTGTTTTCATTTCAATAATGAGAATCTTGGAAACTCGGAGCACTTCTTCGATTTTTGGTGCGGATTGACCCACATTTTCAAGATGCTCTACTGTTTAGCATGTGATTTGGTAGGTATGATTGTCCTGTGGTCGGGGAATCTTACATGAAAACCCCATCAGGTCTACTATTTATCATGTGAAATGGTACTCTAGCCGAGGAATCTTGCACGACTCCCTCGTCAGATCTACTATTTAAATCCGCTTTCGGTGGATTTATTATTAAAATAATGATTTGGTTAGATATTCCTGCGTGAATACATCTGTCGAATCCTAAAAGTAAGATTAGTTGGCAGACATAGTGGGCCACTAGTCTATTCGGGTCTTGGCTTCATGATGACTCTTCCTCCCAAAATTCCTATAAAAGAAGGAGGAGAGCTCATTATCTTCATTCCCGATTTTGTGAGTTGTGAGTTAGTCAGTCTTAGGTTCTAAGCTTCCCTTCTGTCTGAAGCTTCGTTTCTTTCTGAGTATAGAGTCTGTAAGTTGAGCGAAGAGCATCCTGCTCAAGAGTTTGTTATCAGTTCCTTTGGCACATATTGTAATACCCGAAAGCTTTTATGCTCTGATAATACAAAGTCTTCCGCATGTTATTATATCTCTGATGCTTGTCTATTGTCTCTCTATTATGCGCATATTGTGACTTCATTTATTTGCATGTATTTTCATCCTTTGTTCCTTGGTACTACTAAGGCATAGTTCCCTCACCCAGCTAGTAAGGTTGTTGGTAGTCTGGTGTAAGGCGTCGGTGGATCAGTGGTAGTAAGTCCCGCTAAGGCAAGGAGGCCGCTAAAGGGCAGTTGTAGCTGTGAAAGTTCGCTGAAAACCAGTTATAGGCTTCAAATAGAGCTGCAAAATCACCGATGGGCTTCGGGCGGTGTGGTTCAAAATGCTAAGCAGAGTAAAGCGGTTAACCCGACGATATTGGTTCTGACGGAAATAGCAGAAACTAGAAGACCAGATGGTGAAGGGAGGTTGCACATGAGACAAGCCGTATATATTTCAAGCTTAATTCTATGACAGAGGAGGCCTCTGAGTTTGATACCATTTGTAAGCTCAAAGGCCTCCTCTGTCAGAGAATGAAGCTTGAAATATTGACATCCTGTCTCATGCGCAATCTCCCTTCACCATCTGGTCTTTTGGTTTCTGCTACTTCCGTTAGAACCAATGTCGTCGGGTTAACCGCTTTACTCTATTTAGCATTTTGAACCACACCACCCGAAGTCCATTGGTGCTTTTGCAGCTCTATTTGAAGCCTATAACTGGTTTTCGACGAACTTTCACAGCTACAACTGCCCTTTAGCGGCCTCCTTGCCTTAGCAGGAATTACTACCACTGATCCACCGACGCCTTACACCAGACTACCAACAACCTTACTAGATGGGTGAGAAAACTATGACTTAGCAGTACCAAGGAACAACGGATGCCAATACAGGCAAATAAGTGAAGTCACAATGTGCGCATAATAGAGTGACAATAGACAAGCATCAGAGATTTAAGAACATGCAGAAGTATTTATATTATCAGAGCATAAATACTCTCGGGTATTACAATGGATGTGCCAAATGCACAGATTACAGACTCTTGAGCAGGATGCTCTTCGCTCAACTTACAGACTCTACACTCAAAAATACACGAAGCTTCAGACAGAAGGGAAGCTTAGAACCTAAGACTGACTAACTCACAACTCACAAAATCGGGAATGAAGATAATGAGCTCTCCTCATTCTTTTATAGAAATTTTGGGAGGAAGAGTCATCATGAAGCCAAGACATGAATAGAATAGTGGCCCACTATGTCAGCCACCTAATCTTACTTTTAGGATTCGGCAGATGTATTCATGTAGGAATCTCTGACCAAATTATTATTTTAATAATAAATCCACCGAAAGTAGATTTAAACAGTAGATCTGACGAGGGATTCGTACAAGATCCCTCGGCCAGAGTACCATGTCACATGATAAACAGTAGACCTGAAGGGGTTGTCATGTAAGATTCCCCAACCAGAGGACAATCATACCTACCAAATCACATGCTAAACAGTAGAGCATCATGGAAATGTGTGTCAATCTGCACCAAAAGTTGGAGAAGTGATCCGAGCTTCCAAGATTCTCATTATTGAAATGACAACACTATGTACAAAGTGGATTTTTATGACGGTAACCCACGGAACCTGAATGGCACCACTGTTGGCCATTTAGACATGAATTATTACACGGTGGAGTTTTAAGGTACAAACCCATGGAAACCTTTATTGTAATCGATGATCATGGAAATGTCGGAAGTTATATGGGTCCGAATGCTGAGTATATACTTCCTGAACCAATTCAGGATCATTATTACTTTTTGGATCTTGGTGGAGTAAGAACTTGGTTCGTATAATCCATGGGTGTTTTTCCCCAATAAACATCATCTTGTATTCTTCTTCAGAAAATAAGTCGGAAATAGTATCAAGTCTTCTGTTATGAAATAGGAACATTCTTCCAACTTCTGTCAGATCTGGATTGATACTAATTGGATTTAATCCAAACTGATTCCACCATTCTAACAACCAATCAGGTTTAGGCCAATCCCTGAAGGAATGAGAAAATCTTACCATGCAATAATAATACTTATACATGTCTGTCCAGAGACAAATATTAAACCACATAGTTTTATACTGATAGTAATCCACATCGTATATCTTTTCATTTGGATTTTGATTTGGCCATTCTGGAATAGTTCTCCTTCTATTTATTTGGAAGAAATGATATGTAGGAGTTTCTTCCCATTTTTGGGTTTGATGATTATACCATTGTCTATTAGCAGATCTCAGTCTGCTCAGGTCCCCCATTTCAACGAGTTTTTCTCTAGATGCAATAGTGATTGGTTGATGGATTCTACCAAGTATGTGTTGTGGAGGAAGTACATGTATATGAGTATTTCTTGAAAACTCCGGTAGGCCTAATGCTACCTTTTCTGAATGTCTGAGCTTCCATGACAGTATCCAATGTTCTTCAAAAACTTCCCAGGGAGTATTATCATCCAGATAATGAGTAACAGGAGAATTTCTTTGGTCATCAAAAACTTCAACTGTTACCAAACTTTTCTGACAATAGGTAAGCTGCATATGATGTTTAGAAATAAATGGTAATTCAATCCTTTTGGAAGGATCTCCATATATACTGGGCATGGTGATAAAAAATCCATTCTTGCCATCTGGACATATACAAGAACCATGAGGTTCTACTGATGATAGAAAGGGTGTACCAAGAATACAATCCACCGGTAGATCAGAAATTTGAAATTTCATTCCCAAAGCATAATTTTCAAGGATCAAGATGCCTTTAGAAATTTGAAATTGAAAAGAAGTATTTACGTTTCCTAGTCCTGTAGCTGATCCAAAACTAGGAAGCCAGTATTTTGCAGGGATAAGATTTTTATGCAGCAGGTTTAAATTTGATCCAGTGTCTATTAGTGCAGTCAATGAAAAAATCTCTTAATTAATTTCTAACTGGATCTTTATATAATACTTCTGGTATTTGATAGGAAGAATCTTCATGCCTGTCATTCCTTGCATTTCTGTTGTAGTCTGTTCTAGGAGCGCAGTCTCAAAAGGGGCATCTTCCAATGGTGGAGGAATAGAATATAACCTTTCTTTAATCTTCTTGATTTCTTGTCTAGCCCATGAATCAACTTTATAACTGCACTCAACATCTAGCCTGTTGACTGTTTCTTTTAACTCAGATATTTCCTTTCTAAGAAGTATAACTTCTTTGGCTAGTTCTGTAATAGAGATATTGTGCAGTTTTGGTTCTCTTTTAAACTTAATATATGTCTTTTTGTTCGTATCAAAGGAAGCATCTAAAAATAAAGGCTGTCTTCTTGGTATTTCAGAATGTTTATCCTTTTGTTCTGCCTTGAGAGTCTTAATAAAAGTTTCAAGAAGGGAATTTTTCATGTCACCTTCTGGAAGGCCTTTTATTTGGGCAAGCATTTGTGCCTCTTGATCACCTGTGTTCTGAAACATATAGACTTTCAATTTTTCTTGAACTTTAGGTTCTGAATCAGAACCAGAACTCTCACTGCTACTTTCACAAGTACAAAATTTTGGATTGCTGCAACTACAATGTTGGTTGATCAGAATTTCGTTTTTTGAAGAATATTCAAATTTTGATGTACTATTAGAAGAACAACATCCTTGTTGAAGAAGATGAACCTCTTCTTTTGTCTTTTTAAAAGGGTTATGGGGGCATGAATTTGTATCATGATTATTTTCCCCACACCTGTTGTAGTGAAGCTTTAAAATTAGTTGTCTCCTTTCCTGAGCCTCTTTTGCCTTTTGTTCAGAATATTTTCCTTTTCTTTTTCTGGAGGCTTCATTTTCTAGACAGTCATGAGCATAATGACCCTGCTTTCGACATATCCAACAAGTTACTCTCTATTTTGCTTCATGAGTGTGAGATTTGAGCGTAATATCTTTTGGCTCATAATAATGGCTTTTAGGAACATACTTGTACCTAGCTTTGTATTTTCTGTCTTTTTCTCCTCTGAAGTCTTTTGGCTTTTTTCTTCTCTTCCTTGATGGATTAGAAAGATATAATCCATATTGTTCACAGATTGATTTTTGATCAGGGAGATAAGAAGATTTTGACACAGAATTTTGTATTTTAATACTGGTACATAGCCCTACCAAAGTTTTGGTTACTAAGGAATATATTTCTCCCCAAGTATACAATTCATAAGGAAGTTTGAAGAATTCCTCCATCTTTAGGTATTCTACAAACTTACTTGGAAGAGCTGCCAAATAAACTTGTTTCCATAACAAGTTTTTACTTTCTTTGACTTCAAAAATTCTCTGTGTCCATTCTTTATGAAATTATTCATATTCATACATCTTTCTACATTTCATGTTCATAAGAACAATTTCATGTTTGTCAAAAATTTCATTCTTTGTTCCACACCGATGCTCAAGTATTAAAGTAGTAAGAGAACCAATCATATTATTCACTGGAGTTACATCAGTGTGGTATACAATATCTCCTTCTTCATCCTTTAAAACTTCTGCTTCCATTTTTAAAATCATTAATGGAGAGGAAATAACTTCCCACCATTTACTGAGGGTACCTTTGAAACACTGAATAATAGTTTTGCATGCTTCAATTTCTCTTTTTCCCTTCATACACATTATTTTGTATGAAACATACATTCTATCAATCAATTGTCTTATTTGAGCAATTGATAGATTATCAATGTTCCATTCTTGGAACCAATCATCAACAAATGTTTGTGATTCTGGAAGTCTCCCTTTCCCAACCAAGTCAGGGGCTGAGGGTCTAGCAGTGTGATGTGGGAGATTTTCATAACTTGGATTTTTTATGTTAACCAGAGAATGATGATCTCTTGGAGATTTTGAAGAAGATTCTGGTGTTTCTTCTTCAGGTGGAACATGTAATGGGAATCTTTTTACAATTTCTATCTCAGAAGGTTTATGTACAGGAGATAGAATAGAAATATGAGAAATGGGAAGGATAAATGAGGTAGGAATGGGTTTGTCAGGTTGACTGGCTTTCCCCTTGATTTCTGTTAAGGTTCTTCCCATATGAGAGAAGGCTGTTCCCAATCCTTCCATGATTTCTTCATGGTTTCTGCTAGATTCTTTAGCTCTGTAAGAAATTTCTGATAAGGAAAAATCCATTTTCTCTTTTACATCAATGACTTTTTCTTGCATATGATCTACAGATCTAACAATAGTATTGGTAGATACTTGTAGGTCCATGATCTGTTCCTTTCTTGCATATTCATTGGTTATAAAAGTATGTGTAGCCATTCCTCTTAAGGCTGTATTCGTCCAATTTATTTGTTCTGAGATTGCTTGGACTCTTTTATCAATTCCTGACAACTGAGTGGCTTCTTCTGATAATAATAGAGGGACTTCTCTAACTTGTTTAGCGCTATCTTCTAGCACAATCCCTTTAAAAGGAGGAAAAGTATATTTTGATTCAACAATGCTTCCATCAAGACTTTTCCATTTATGTTTCAGGGAAAGAGCTTCAGAGCTTTCTCCTACCATTTGAACTATTGGATTTTTTTTTAATTTCCTCCATTCAAGGAAGGAAATCCAACTATCTTCTTCAGACATAAAGTCTTTCCATTCTTTTGACAGCCTAAGTTTTTCAGAGTTTGAAGTGGCTGTGTTAAATTCTTTAGTCTCAGGATTTGTAAACAAATCCCAGTTCAACATTCTTTTAATCCATTCATCAGGAATGGATCCTTTCTGGCATCCTTTCATAATTGTATGAAATTTATAAATTTCATCTATAGAAGGTTTTTGAATATCATTGGGTAAAGGATTTGTAAATCTACAGTCTGGAATGACTGTGTCACATTGTTCTGTATATCCTAACCCATACTTAGGAGTACCAGGTGGTCTCATTCCTTTATAGATATATTTAATTCTGGGATCTAATGATTCAATTGAAGGCATGTAATGAATCACAAAACAGAAATAATTCTCTGAAGTAGATGCAGAAGAATCTACAGTATTATGTACAGATCTAACAGAAAATGAAGAATCCATAATAGTAGATGTTACTATTTCTGCATAGAAAAGCAGGGCGTTTAGTCTTATGTCTACCCGAAAGAAGATTAGACAGGATCCTGGCCGACTGCTCAGGAAGAAACTAGCAAATCTTTCAGAAGGTCGCAGTAGTGGAAACTATGCCTTTAAACAGCCCGAGACTACTGATACGGCCTTAATGTGTCGCAAGAGTGAAACTGTGCCTTTAAACAACCTGAGACTCTTGATATGGCACTATGGATCCTTAACACACAGAGAGACTCACAAAAGAATGTATACAGAGAGAAAACAAAGAGCGAATAGATATATCAGATCTAAGAGAGTCTGATATCATACCCGGGTTGAAAATGAGTGCNTATCAGACTCTCTTAGATCTGATATAGCTATTCGCTCTTTTTTTTTTCTCTGTATACATTCTTGTGTGAGTCGCTCTGTATGTTAAGGATCCATAGTGTCGTATCAAGAGTCTCGGGCTATTTAAAGGCACAGTTCCACTCTTGCGACACATTAAGGCCATATCAGTAGTCTCGGGTTGTTTAAAGGAACAATTTCCACTACTGTGACCTTCTGAAAGATTTGCTAGTTTCTGCCTGAGCAGTCGGCCAGGAGCCTGTCTAATCTTATTTTAGGAAGACATAAGACTAAACTCCCTGATTTTCTCTGCAGAAATAGTAACATCTACTATCATGGATTCTTCATTCTCTGTTAGATCTGTACATAATACTGTAGATTCTTCTGCATCTACTTCAGAGTATTCTTTTTGTTTTATGATTCATTACATGCCTTCAATAGAATCATTGGATCCAAGAATCAAAGACATTTACAAGGGCATGATACCACCTGGTACTCCTAAGTATGGGTTAGGATATACAAAACAATGTGACACAGTCATTCCAGACTTTAGATTTACAAATCCTTTACCCAAAGATATACAAAGACCATCTGTAGATGAAATTCATAAATTTCATACAATCATGAAAGGATTCCAGAAAGGATCCATTCCTGAAGAATGGATTAAAAGGATGTTGAACTGGGATTTGTTTACAAATCCAGAAACAAAAGAATTTGATACAGCCACTCCAAATTCTGAAAAACTGAGACTGTCTAAAGAATGGAAAAATTTCATGGCTGAAGAAGATAGCTGGATTCCCTTCTTTGAATGGAGGAAATTAAAACAAAAACCAATAGTCCAAATGATAGGAGAAAGATATGAATCTCCTTCTCCAAAACATAAGTGGAAGAGCCTTGATGGCAGTATTGTTGAATCAAATTCCACTTTTCCCCCTTTCAAAGGAATTGTACTAGAAGACAATTCTAAACAAGTTAGAGCAATTCCTCTATTACTGTTAGGAGAAGCCATTCAGTTTTCTGGAATAGAGAAAAGAGTCCAATCAGTTTCAGAGCAGTTAAATTGGACTAATATTGCTTTAAGAGGAATGGCTACACATACTTTCATAACAAATGACTATGCAAGAAAATACCAAATCATGGATCTCCAAGTATCTATTAATACCATTGTTAGATCCGTGGACCAAATACAAGAAAAGGTCATTGATGTGAAAGATAAAATGGATTCTACTTTATCAGAAATTTCTTACAGAGCCAAAGAGTCTAGTAGAAACCATGAAGAAATCATGGAAGGATTGGGAACAACCTTCTCTCATATGGGAAGAACCTTAACAAAAATCAAGGGGAAAGCCAGTCAACCTGACAAACCCATTCCTACCTCATTTATCCTTCCCAGTTCTCATATTTCTATTCTGTCTCCTGTACATAAACCTTTTGAGATAGAAATTGTAAAAAGATTCCCATTACCTTTTCCACCTGAAGAAGAAACACCTGAACCTTCTTCAAAATATCCAAGAGATCATCATTCTCTGGTTACCATAAAAAATCCAAGTTATGAAAATCTCCTACATCACACTGCTAGACCCTCATCCCCTGACTTGGTTGGGAAAGGGAGACTTCCAGAATCACAAACATTTGTTGATGATTGGTTCCAAGAATGGAACATTGATAATCTGTCAATTGCTGAAATAAGACAATTGATCGATAGAATGTATGTTTCATACAAAATAATGTGTATGAAGGGAAAAACAGAAATTGAAGCATGCAAAACTATTATTCAGTGTTTCACAGGTACCCTCAGTAAATGGTGGGAAGTTATTTCCTCTCCATTAATGATTACAAAAATGCAAGCAGAAGTTTTAAAGGATGAAGAAGGAGATATTGTATACCACACTAATGGAACTCCAGTAAATAATATGATTGGTTCTCTTACTACTTTGATACTTGAGCATTGGTGTGGAACAGAGAATGAAATTGCTGATAAACATGAAATTGTTCTTATGAATATGAAATGTAGAAAGATGTCTGAATATGAACAATTTCATAAAGAATGGACACAGAGAATTTTTTAAGTCAAAGAAAGTAAAAACTTGTTATGGAAACAAGTTTATTTGGCAGCTCTTCCAAGTAAGCTTGTGGAATATCTAAAAATGGAGGAAGTTTTCAAACTTCCTTATGAATTATATACTTGGGGAGAAATATATTCCTTAATAACCAAAACATTTTTAGGGCTATGTACCAGCATGAAAATACAAAATTCTTTGCCAAAGTATTCTTATCTCCCTAATCAAAAATCAATCTGTGAACAATATGGATTATATATCTCTAATCCATCAAGAAAGAGAAGAAAAAAGCCTAAAGACTTCAGGGGAGAAAAAGGGACAAAATATAAAGCTAGGTACAAGTATGTCCCTAAAAGCCATTATTATGAGCCAAAAGATATTAGGCTCAAATATCACACTCATGAAGGAAAACAAAGAGTAAGTTGTTGGATCTGTGGAAAACAGGGCCATTATGCCCATGACTGCCCAGAAAATGAAGCCTCCAGAAAAGAAAAAGGCAAGTTCTCAGAACAAAAAGCAAAAGAGGCTCAGGAAAGGAGGAAATTGATTCTAAAGCTTCACTACAGCAGGTGTGGGGCAAATAATCATGATACAAATTCAAGCCCCCATAATCCTTTTAAAATAAAAGAAGAAGTTCATCTTCTTCAAAAGGGATGTTGTTCTTCTAATAGTACATCAGAATTTGAATATTCCTCAGAAAAAGAAATCCTGATGAATCGGCATTGTAGTTGCAACAATCCAAAATTTTGCACTTGTGAAAGTAGCAGTAACAGTTCTAATTCTTATTCAGAACGTGAAATTCAAGAAAAAATAAAAGTCTGTATGTTTCAAGACACAGGAGATCAGGAGGCACAAATGCTTGCCCAAATAAAAAGCCTTCTAGAAAGTGACATGAAAAATTCCTTCCTTGAAACTTTTATTAAGACTGTCAAAAAAGAACAAAAGGGAAAATTCTCTGAGATCCCTATCAGACAACCTTTGTTCTTAGATGCTTCCTTTGATAAAAATACCAAAACATATATCAAGTTCAACAGAGAACCAAAACTGCATAATATCTCTATTACAGAACTGGCTAAAAAACTTATACTTCTTAGAAAGGAAGTCTGTGAGCTAAAAGAAACAGTCAACAGGCTCGATGTTGAATGCAGTTATAAGATTGATTCATGGGCCAGACAAGAAATCAAGCAGATTAAAGAAAGGATGGATTCTATTCCTCCACCATTGGAATATGCCCCTTTTGAGACTGTGCTCCTAGAACAGACTATAGTAGAAATACAAGGAATGACAGGCATGAAGATTTTGCCTATCAAATACCAGAAGTATTATATAAAGATCCAGTTAGAAATTAATCAAGAGATTTTTTTGACTGCACTAATAGACATTGGATCAGATTTAAACCTACTACATAAAAATCTTATCACTACAAAATACTGGCTTCCTAGTTTTGGATCAGCTACAGGACTAGGAAATGTAAATACTTCTTTTCAATTTGAAATTCCTAAAGGCATCTTGATCCTTGAAAATTATGCTTTGGGAATGAAATTTCAAATTTCTGATCTACCAGTTGATTGTATTCTTGGTACACCCTTTCTATCAGCAATAGAACCTCATGGTTCTTGTATATGTCCAGATGGAAAGAATGGATTTTTTATCACCATGCCCAGTATAAATGGAGATCCTTCCAAAAGGATTGAGTTACCATTTATTTTTGAACATCATATGCAGCTTGCCTATTGTCAGAAAAGTTTGGTAACAGTTGAAGTTTTTGATGACCAAAGAAATGCTCCTGTTACTCATTATCTGGATGATAATACTGCCTGGGAAGTTTTCAAAGAACATTGGATACCGTCATGGTAGCTCAAGCATTCAGAAAAGGTAGAATTTGGCCTACCAGGGTTTTCAAGAAATACAAATGTACTTCCTCCACAACACATACTCGGTAGAATTCTTCAACCAATCACTATTGCATCTAGAGAAAAACTCATTGAAATGGGGGACCTGAGAAGACTGAGATCTGTTAATAGACAATGGTATGATCATCAAACCTGAAGATGGGAAGAAACTACTGCAATCATTTCTTCCAAATAAATAGAATGAGAACTATTCCAGAATGGCCAAATCAAAATCCAAATGAAAAGATATACGATGTGGATTACTATCAGTATAAAACTATGTGGTTTAATATTTGTCTCTGGACAGACAGGTATAAGTATTATTATTGCATGGTAATATTTGCTCATTCCTTCAGGGATTGGCCTGTACCTGACTGGTTGTTAGAATGGTGGAATCAGTTTGGATTAAATCCAGTTAGTATCAATCCAGACGTGACAGAAGTCGGAAGAATGTTCCTATTTCATAACAGAAGACTTGATACTATTTCCGACTTATTTTCTAAAGAAGAATACAAGATCATGTTTATTGGGGAAAAACACCCATGGATTATACAAACCAATTTCTTACTCCACCAAGATCCAGAAAGTAATAATGATCCTGAATTGGTTCGGGAAGTATATACTCAGCATTCGGACCCATATAAGTTCCGACATTTCCATGATCATCCATTAGAATAAAGGTTTCCATGGGTTTGTACCTTAAAACTCCACCATGTAATAATTCATGTCTAAATGGACGATAGCGGTGCCATTCGGGTTCCGTGGGTTGCAATCATTAAACTCCACTTTGTACATAGTGTTGTCATTTCAATAATGAGAATCTTGGAAACTCGGAGCACTTCTCCGACTTTTGGTGCGGATTGACCCACATTTCCAAGATGCTCTACTGTTTAGCATGTGATTTGGTAGGTATGATTGTCCTCTGGTCGGGGAATCTTACATGACAACCCCATCAGGTCTACTGTTTATCATGTGACATGGTACTCTGGCCGAGGAATATTGCATGGCTCCCTCGTCAGATCTACTATTTAAATATGCTTTCGGTGGAATTATTATTAAAATAATGATTTGGTCAGAGATTCCTGCGTGAATACATCTGCCGAATCCTAAAAGTAAGATTAGGTGGCAGACATAGTGGGCCACTAGTCTATTCGGGTCTTGGTTTCATGATGACTCTTCCTCCCAAAATTTCTATAAAAGAAGGAGGAGAGCTCATTATCTTCATTCTCGATTTTGTGAGTTGTGAGTTAGTCAATCTTAGGTTCTAAGCTTCCCTTCTTTCTGAAGCTTCGTGTCTTTCTGAGTGTAGAGTCTGTAAGTCGAGCGAAGAGCATCCTGCTCAAGAGTCTGTAATCTGTGCATCTGGCACATCAATTGTAATACCCGAGAGTATTTATGCTCTGATAATATAAAGACTTCCACATGTTCTTAAATCTTTGATGCTTGTCTATTGTCTTTCTATTATGCGCACATTGTGACTTCATTTATTTTCCTATATTTGTTAAGAACCAAACATCAATATAGCATGGAAAAACCTCAGGAAAAGTACTCAAAGCCTTGAAACTGAGATAATTTCAGATAATAAGCCTCTTCGAGGGGGCAACTTCCTTTTACCCCACTTAAAATGTTCAAGTACAAGATGATTCAAAATGAAAATGTCTCCTTGGTATATATAAGAGACTAGGAGGTATAGTTACAAATAATGGCCTAAAGATGACATAATTAAAATAACATTACTAATCTAAATTACAACTAATGGCCTAAAGCCAACATAAATAAAATAGCATTACTAATCTAATATGACCCAATTAAGGGGTAATGAGCCAACATTAGGGCTTAACATGCCCCTCCCCTTGAGACAAGTGTTGTCCACAACGCTTGAGTAACTCTGGATGCTTCTGTATAAAAGACT
>ML778493.1:253893-281119 GCA_009831015.1 Picea engelmannii
TCAAATTCTGAAACTCACACCCAAAATACTACAGACTATCCAAGATCCAATGCAACCAGTCCCACTCAATTTGGATACTCTAGGAAGAAGTTATGATTGTTTTACCTAGAACACCTTCTTGAGACTAGTCAATAGGGCTAGTCAAATACCCTATCTTACACAGGTGTATCTACAAATTTAAAATGACCCAAATGCTGAACTTTTTACCACAGATACAATACTAATTTATGTAAATGGTCTCCAAAACGGAAGGGAAGGGTCTGAAACGTTACAGAAAATGTTTTATAGCGAAAATGCCTCAATGACTCATTTCAGGATGATTCCATAACCCTATCTTGTACAGGCTGTATCTCCGAAAGTATAAAAACGCAGGAGCTGAATTTTGAACCCAAAGTACCTTGATCTGTATACTAAATACCCTCCAAGAGGTTCCTTCTGAAACGTTGTAGAAAAAACGTTATAGCAAAAATTCCACGGTGTCTCAGATGTAGAAGAGAAACCCCAAGACCTTGAGCTCTGATACAATATGTTAAGAACCAAACATCAATATAGCATGGAAAAACCTCAGGAAAAGTACTCAAAGCCTTGAAACTGAGATAATTTTAGATAATAAGCGTCTTCGAGGGGGCAACCTCCTTTTACCCCACTTAAAATGTTCAAGTACAAGATGATTCAAAATGAAAATGTCTCCTTGGTATATATAGGAGACTAGGAGGTATAATTACAAATAATGGCCTAAAGCTGACATAATTAGAATAACATTAATAATCTAAATTACAACTAATGGCCTAAAGCCAACATAAATAAAATAGCATTACTAATCTAATATGCCCCAATTAAGGGGTAATGAGCCAACATTAGGGCTTAACAGTATTTGCATCTGTTGTTCCTTGGTACTGCTAAGGCATAGTTCTCTCAACCAGCTAGTAAGTTTGTTGGTAGTCTGGTGTAAGGCATCAGTGGATCAGTGGTAGTAAGTCCCGCTAAGCCAAGGAGGACGCTAAAGGGCAGTTGTAGCTGTGAAAGTTTGCCGAAAACCAGTTATAGGCTTCAAATAGAGCTGCAAAAGCACCGATGGACTTCGGGCGGTGTGGTTCAAAATGCTAAGCAGAGTAAAGTGGTTAACCTGATGACATTGGTTCTGACAGAAGTAGCAAAAACCAGAAGACCAGATGGTGAAGGGAGATTGCACATGAGACAAGCTGTCAATATTTCAAGCTTTATTCTCTGACAGAGGAGGCCTCTAAGTTTACAAATGGTATCAGAGCCATGCACTCATTTTCAACCCGGGTATGATATCAGACTCTCTTAGATATGATATAGCTATTCGCTCTTTGTTTTCTCTCTGTATACATTCTTGTGTGAGTCGCTCTGTGTGTTAAGGATCCATAGTGCTGTATCAAGAGTCTCGGGATGTTTAAAGGCACAGTTCCACTCTTGCGACACATTAAGTCTGTATCAATAGTCTTGGGCTATTTAAAGGAACAATTTCCACTACTGAGACCTTCTGAAAGATTTTCTAGTTTCTGCCTGAGCAGTCGGCCAAGAGCCTGTCTAATCTTCTTTCGGGAAGACATAAGACTAAACGCCCTGCTTTTCTGTGCAGAAATAGTAACATCTACTATCATGGATTCTTCATTGTCTGTTAGATCTGTACATAATACTATAGATTCTTCTGCATCTACTTCAGAGAATTCTTTCTATTTTGTGATTCATTACATGCCTTCAATTGAATCATTAGATCCCAGAATTAAAGATATCTATAAAGGCATGAGACCACCTGGTACTCCTAAGTATGGGTTAGGATATACAGAACAATGTGACACAGTCATTCCAGACTGTAGATTTACAAATCCTTTACCCAATGATATTCAAAAACCTTCTATAGATGAAATTTATAAATTTCATACAATTATGAAAGGATGCTAGAAAGGATCCATTACTGATGAATGGATTAAAATAATGTTGAACTGGGATTTGTTTACAAATCTTGAGACTAAAGAATTTAACACAACCACTTCAAACTCTGAAAAACTTGTTTCAAGCTTCATTCTCTGAAAGAGGAGGCCTCAGCGGTTTAAAAATGGTATCAGAGCCATGCACTCATTTTCAACCTGGGTATGATATCAGACTCTCTTAGATCTAATATAGCTATTCGCTCTTTGTTTTCTCTCTGTATAAATATTTGTGTGAGTCAAGAATCCATAGTGTCGTATCAAGAGTCTCAGGCTGTTTAAAGGCACAGTTCCACTCTTGCGACACTCTAAGGCCGTATCAGTAGTCTCAGGCTGTTTAAAGGCATAGTTTCCATTACTGTGACCTTCTGAAAGATTTGCTAGTTTCTTCCTGAGTAGTCGGCCAGGAGCCTGTCTAATCTTCTTTCGAGAAGACATCAGACTAAACGCCCTGCTTTTCTGTGCTGAAATAGTAATATCTACTAAAATGGATTCCAGGTCAGTATCATTTAGAGATGTCAAAAATGCTGAAGAAACCAGTACCTCTGGATATGACTCTGTAAATAACCTTGAGTCAATGTTTTCTTTAAATAGAAGTCAAAGCATAAATCATGTTGATAGAGAAAAAGTCGAAACAAATCCGCAAGCAGCTTGGAAATTACCTACAATAATCCCAAGTAAAGTCTATCAGGACCTAAATATGTTTCATCTCAAAGCCATAACCAGAGTCTTTGTCAAAGAATCTATAAGTACTATACAACAGAATAGTGATGTCACTCAAACAATTTCTCTTATAAATCCAAAAGAAATTCAAAAGGAAGCCAAAAAACATGGCACAAACTTTCTACATTTTGGATGTATCAGAATCGGGATAAATGCATTAGTCCACAAAGGGATAGATGAATATGTACTTTGCACAGTCAGGGATCTAACTCATAACAAGATTACCGATTCTCTGATTGGAGGAATTGTTGCTCCTTTATCCAACGGACCAGTCTATTTTGACTGTTACCCAAATTTCTTTGTATATACTTTTGATGAAAAACCTTGCAGATATCCTTAAACTACAGATTCAGACAAATGGGTTCGACATGAGATCTACTTGAACAAATATAGTTGTCCAAGCCAGAGGATGCTTTAGGCATACAAATACTATGTTTCCAGTCATCCTACATACCCCTAGCAAAGACTCTCAGTCAAGCACTCTGGTCATAACTGACTCTTTAAATCAAAAAATGGAACATTGTATTATAAAATGGGAAAACCTCTCTTTTCCCACTGATTGGGTTATTGATATACCAAATTCTCCTATACAAGAATCTATTACTTCTGCCCAAATCAAGGAGACATCAGATGTTGTAGTCATTTCTTTTCCCCAAAGATCTCTTTCTAAATCTTCTTCTTGTAAAATTCCTTCCTCCTCAACATCATTTTGCCTACATCCTTCTTTACAAGCCTTAGCACGACAAATGGGCAAATGTCCCTTTGCAGTAAAATGTTTTGACTGTGGAGAAATAATTACTCTGTCTACTCTTACCATATTTGAAGAAAATGACAGAATACATTTTGAGCATGTCAATCACAATCCCAGAACGAATAATCCTCCACCAAGTTCTACTGCTAAAGACCAATGTCCACATGCCCAATGTTTTGACATTCCCTTTCCTCATGATTCCCATGTTTTGGTTATCCAAGATAATCTGGATGAAAAAATAAAATCCAGAAAAGAATCCTACATCCCTAAGGATACAAGAAGACCATCTGTTCCAAAGATAAAAAAGTTTTTGACTCTTTTTAAAGGATGTCAAAAAGAATTCATAAAACTATAATGGATGAAAGAAATGTTGAATTGGGATCTGTATACTCATCCAGAAGCAAGAGAATTTTCCAAGACAACTTCAAATGAAGAAAATATTATATTAGCTCAAGACTGGAAGAACTTTATGGAAAAAGAAAATATGTATATATCTTTCTATGAGTGGAGAAGAACAACTATTCTCAAAAAAGAGAATTCCTGGAAATTAATTCCTCAGAAAGCTAATTCCATCTGCTATCCAGTCAACACTCTTTCTATTTCTGATTTAGGAAGAGAAATCAATAGGATCAAGAAATCCATGGCAAATACTCCAGAACAGAAGAAAGAAGAAAAGGATGAAAGTCTTCAAGTCAAACATAAAAAATATCATGTCTTGATTGAACTAAAATTTTAAGACCTGCATTTTAAATTGAAGACCTTAATTGATACTGGATCAGATTTGAATATGCTAAATAAGCATGTTATCCCTGTATCTTTATGGGAAAAAACTCAGGCTATGGTTGTGGGATTAGGAAACATCGCAAATAATATTTCATTCTAGGTTCGAGAAGCAGTTCTCTGTTTCCAAGATTTCTGTCTTAAAATGAAATTATTATTAGTAGATATCCCTGCTGCTTGTATCCTTGGCACTCCCTTCCTTGCAGCAGTTTCTCCCCATGGTTCAACCATGGTGACTCCAGAAAAGCCAGGATACTTCGTTACAATCCAGGGTAGTAAAATAATTAAACTCCCATTTGTATCTACTCCTAGGATTTCAGATGGTGTTCAGCTTAATCTTAGAAAGGTTTAAAAGGTAAAAAAGTTGAAGGCCTTCTAGACAGAAATCAGAATTCAATATCAATTGAAACAAATAAACATCCAGGAAAAGATCTTCTTCTTAAAAAAAGAATTTATTAATTCAATTTGCTCAGAAAATCCTACTGCCTTTTGGAAGAAGAAAAAGCATGAAGTCTTCCTTCCTTACAGAGAATACTATTAGGGAAAGCCTTGTAAAAGTAGAGCCATACCAATGAATACTGAATACCAAAAGCTTTGTGCAGATGAAATTGAGGGTTTACTCAAAAAGGAACTAATCAGAAAATCTACTAGTCCTTGGAACTGTTATGGGTTTTATGTAAATAAACATTCAGAACAAATCAGAGGAGTTCCTAGATTAGTAGTCAACTATAAACCCCTCAATAAAGTATTAGCAGATGATACTTATCCCATTCCAAATAAAAGCAGACTTGTTACCAGAATTGCAGGTGCAAAGATTTTTTCAAAATTTGATTTGAAATCAAGATTCTGGCAAGTAGCCATTCATGAAAAGGACAAATTTAAAACTGCTTTTAATGTCCCTGCTGGGCATTATGAATGGAATGTGATGCCTTTTGGGCTAAATAATGCTCCTGCAAAATTTCAAAGGGTAATGGATGATACTTTAAAGCCATAT
This sequence comes from Picea engelmannii, assembly GCA_009831015.1. Lineage (NCBI taxonomy): Eukaryota > Viridiplantae > Streptophyta > Pinopsida > Pinales > Pinaceae > Picea > Picea engelmannii. The sequence continues at coordinate 259,097 of ML778493.1, forward strand.
TTTGATTGGCTCATTGTATATATTGATGACATTTTGGTTTTCTCTTCATCTATAGATAAACTCATGTTGTTGAATTTGTAGATAAATTTCCAGACAAGATTATTCATAAGACACAACTGCAAAGGTTCTTAGGAAGTCTAAATTATATAAGCCATTTTTAGAAAGACTGTGCACAAGATAGAAGACTCCTAAATGATAGATTGAAAAAAGAACCAAGTCCCTGGACAGAGGCACATACTCAAGCTGTAAGAAATATCAAAGTCAGGACAAAGAATCTTCCCATCCTACATATCTCTGATGATAATTTCCCAAAGATAGTAGAAACTAATGCCAGTAATATTGGTTGGGGAGAAGTTTTAAAACAAGTCAAAGACAAGGGAAAGGAAGAAGTTATTCAATTTGCCTCTTGTTTATGGCAAGCAGTAGAGAAAAATTATTCTGCATTACATAAAGAAATTAAAGTTGCTCTGAATGCCATACATAAATTTGAAATCTATTTGATTTACAAAAGATTTCTTCTTAGGACTGATGCTGCAGCAATGAATAAGGTTTTAAACAAGGAACTAAAAAATCTTGGAGATTCTAGATTTGCAAGATGGCAAGCCCTTTTCAACAATTTTGATTTTTCAATAGAACATATTAAAGGGGCTAATAATTCCATTCCAGATTTCTTAAGTAGAGAACATTTACAAAATTCCTGCTTATTAATCTCTGTACAACTTAGAAATGAAGAAGAGCAGGTAATAAATATTCCTGATACTCTAAGCTGGAGATCTTATACAGAAGAATGGATACCCTGGTGGGAATTAAGAAGTACAGAACTTCTATCTCAAGCAACACAGGTTTCATACTCCATTCTGGTTCCTGAAGAAAGGGGAAGAAGAATATCAAATATTTTGGCTCCCTCAACCACTCAAAGCAATGAAAGGGCATCCCAAGCACAGTATGCCTTAACAAAACTTTTCCATGATATAACATTAATCTGGGACATAAGAAATACTGAAGGTAACAATCAACAATATTTTTGTTTAAACAGACCCAGATTATTATCTTATTGGCTCGAAAGGAATCCTAATATCATCTTTCCAGGAACAAGCATAAATTATCATGAATACAGAAAGATGTGGTGGGAATTTGCTCAAAAGGAGGATATGATAATTATGGTTAAATTTGGTAGCATAAATTCTATAACTGCAAGAAGACCCCCAATTTGGATTGCTGACTGGTGTAGAGACTTTGGTCTAAACAAGAGCGCCATAGACCCCTATGTTTTAGGATCTTGCATTTCTCTTACTGCTATCCGAGATCTTTACCATCAAGGACCAAATGATGGAGAAATCTTACGAATGATCATCTTCGACCATTTTCAGTGGGGAATCAAATCAAAGATTATTCTCTAGATCATCAATGGCATACCCTTTATAGTTCGGAGAATTTATACAAAGATGTGGGACACCCTACATTATCTGGAAAGATTTTCTAGCTTCATTGAAAATGATTGAAAATAATCTAATCTCTGGTTTCCGTGGGTTTGTACCTTAAAACTCCACAGTGTAATAATTCATGTCTAAATGGCCGATAGTGGTGCCATTCAGGTTCCATGGGTTGTCGTCATTAAACTCCACTATGTATAGTGTGGTCTTGTCAATAAAAGAGAATCTTGGAAACTCAGAGCACTTCTCCGACTTTTGGTGCGGATTGACCCACATTTCCAAGATGCTCTACTGTTTAGCATGTGATTTGGTAGGTATGATTGTCCTCTGGTCGGGGAATCTTACATGACAACCCCCTCAGATCTATTGTTTATCATGTGACATGCTACTCTGGCCAATGAATCTTGCACGACTCCCTCATCATATCTACTATTTAAATCTTCTTTCGGTGGATTTATTATTAAAATAATGATTTGGTTAGAGATTCCTGCGTGAATACATCTGCCGAATCCTAAAAGTAAGATTAGGTGGCAGACATAGTGGGCCTCTAGTCTATTCGGGTCTTGGCTTCATGATGACTCTTCCTCCCGAAATTCCTATAAAAGAAGGAGGAGAGCTCATTATCTTCATTTCTGATTTTGTGAGTTGTGAGTTAGTCAGTCTTAGGTTCTAAGATTCCCTTCTGTCTGAAGCTTCGTGTCTTTCTGAGTATAGAGTCTGTAAGTCGAGCGAAGAGCATCCTGCTCAAGAGTCTGTTATCATTGCCTTTGGCACATATTGTAATACCTGAAAGCTTTTATGCTCTGATAATACAAAGTCTTCTGCATGTTATTATATCTCTGATGCTTGTCTATTGTCTCTCTATTATGCGCACATTGTGACTTCATTTATTTGCCTATATTTGCATCTGTTTTTCCTTGGTATTTCTAAGGCATAGTTCGCTCACCCAACTAATAAGGTTGCTGGTAGTCCGGTGTAAGGCGTCGGTGGATCAGTGGTAGTAAGTCCCCCTAAGGAAAGGAGGTCGCTAAAGAGCAGTTGTAGCTGTGAAAGTTCGTCGAAAACCAGTTATAAGCTTCAAATAGAGCTGCAAAAGCACCGATGGACTTCGGGCGGTGTGGTTCAAAATGCTAAGTAGAGTAAAGTGGTTAACCCGACGATATTGGTTCTGACGGAAGTAGCAGAAACCAAAATACCAGATGGTGAAGGGAGGTTGCGCATGAGACAAGCCGACAATATTTCAACCTTCATTCTCTGACAGAGGAGGTCTCTGAGTTTACAAATGGTATTTGTAAAGCTGCTCACACGAACAACTTTGAAAATGGTATCAGATCCATGCACTCATTTTCAACCCGGGTATGATATCAGACTCTCTTAGATTTGATATAGTTATTCTCTCTTTGTTTTCTCTCTGTATAAATATTTGTGTGAGCCAAGAATCCATAGTGTCGTATCAAGAGTCTCGGGCTGTTTAAAGGCACAGTTCCACTCTTGTGACACTCTAAGTCCATATCAGTAGTCTAGGAATGTTTAAAGGCACAGTTTCCACTACTGCAACCTTATGAAAGATTTTGCTAGTTTCTGCCTGAGCAGTCGGCCAGGAGCCTGTCTAATCTTCTTTCGAGGAGACATAAGACTAAACGCCCTGCTTTTCTGTGTTGAAATAGTAATATCTACTAAAATGGATTCCAGGTCAGTATCATTTAGAGATGTCAAAAATGTTGAAGAAACCAGTACCTCTGGATTTGACTCTGTAAATAACCTTGAGTCAATGTTTTCTTTAAATAGAAGTCAAAGCATAAATCATGCTGATATAGAAGAAGTCGAAACAAATCCGCAAGCAGCTTGGAAATTACCTGCAATATCCCCAAATAAAGTCTATCAAGACCTAAATATGTTCCATCTCAAAGCCATAACCAGAGTCTTTGTCAAAGAATCTATAAGTACTATACAGCAGAATAGTGATGTCACTCAAACAATTTCTCTTATAAATCCAAAAGAAATTCAAAAGGAAGCCAAAAAACATGGCACAAACTTTCTTCATTTTGGATGTATCAGAATCGGGATAAATGCATTAGTCCACAAAGGAATAGATGCCTATGTACTTTGCACAGTCAGGGATCTAACTCATAACAAATTTATCGATTCTCTAATTGCAGGAATTGTTTCTCCTTTATCCAACGGACCAGTCTATTTTGACTGTTACCTAAATTTGTCTATATATACTTTTGATGAAAACCTTGCAGATATCCTTAAACTACAGATTCGGACAACTGGTTTCGACATGAGATCTACTCGAACAAATATAGTTGTCCAAGCCAGGGGATGCTTTAGGCATACAAATACTATGTTTCCAGCCATCCTACATACCCCTAGAAAAGACTCTCAGTCAAGCACTCTGGTCATAACCGACTCTTTAAATCAAAAAATGGAACATTGTACTATAAAATGGGAAAACCTCTCTTTTCCCACTGATTGGGTTATTAATATACCAAAGCCTCTTGTACAAAAACCTATTACTTCTACCCAAATCAAAGAGACATCAGATGCAACAGTCATTTCTTTTCCCCAAAGATGTCTTTCTAAATATTCTTCTTGTAAAATACCTTCCTCCTCAACATCATTTTTCCTACATCCTTCTTTACAAGCCTGAGCACGACAAATGGGAAAAAGTACCTTTGTAGTAAAATGTTTTGACTGTGGAGAAATAATTACTCTGTCTACTCTTACCATATTTGAAGAAAATGACAGAGTACATTTTGAGCATGTCTATCACAATCCCAGAACGAATAATCCTCCACCAAGTTCTACTCCTAAAGACCAATGTCCACATCCCCAATGTTCTGACATTCCCTTTCCTCATGATTCCCATGTTTTGGTTATCCATGATAATCTGGATGAAAAAATAAAATCCAGAAAAGAATCCTACATCCCTGAGGATACAAGAAGACCATCTGTTCCAGAAATAAAAAGTTTTTGACTCTTTTTAAAGGATGTCAAAAATAATTCATAAAACTAGAATGGATGAAAGAAAAGATGAATTGGGATCTGTATACTCATCCAGAAGCAAGAGAATTTGCCAAGAGAACTTCAAATGAAGAAAATATTAAATTAGCTCAAGACTGGAAGAACTTTATGGAAAAATAAAATATGTATATATCTTTCTATGAGTGGAGAAGAACAACTATTCCCAAAAAAGAGAATTCCTGGAAATTATTTCCTCAGAAAGCTAATCCCATCTGCTATTCAGTCAACACTCTTTCTATTTCTGATTTAGGAAGAGAAATCAGTAGGATCAAGAAATCCATGGAAAATACTCCAGAACAGAAGAAAGAAGAAAAGGATGAAAGTCTTCAAGTCAAACATAAAAAATATCATGTCTTGATTGAACTAAAAATTCAAGACCTGAATTTTAAATTGAAGACCTTAATTGATACTGGATCAGATTTGAATATGCTAAATAAGCATGTTATCCCTGTATCTTTATGGGAAAAAACTCAGGCTATGGTTGTGGGATTAGGAAACCTCCCAAATGATATTTCATTTCAGGTTCCAGAAGCAGTTCTCTGTTTCCAAGATTTCTGTCTTAAAATGAAATTCTTATTAGCAGATATCTTTGTTGCTTGTATCCTTGGCACTCCCTTCCTTGCAGCAGTTTCTCCCCATGGTTCAACCATGGTGACTCCAGAAAAGCCAGGATACTTCATTACAATCCAGGGTAGTAAAATAATTAAACTCCCATCTGTATCTACTCCTAGGATTTCAGATGATGTTCAGCTTAATCTTAGAAAGGTTGAAAAGATAAAAGAGTTGAAGGCCTTCCAGACATAAATCAGAATTCAAGGTCAATTGAAACAAATAAACATCCAGGAAAAGATCTTCTTCTTAAAAGAAGAATTTATTAATTCAGTTTTCTCAGAAAAGACTATCAGGGAAAGCCTTGTAAAAGCAGAGCCATACCAATGAATGTTGAATACCAAAAGCTTTGTGCAGATGAGATTGAGGGTTTACTCAAAAAGGAACTAATCAGAAAATCTACTAGTCCTTGGAACTGTTATGGGTTTTATGTAAATAAACATTTAGAACAAATCAGAGGAGTTCCTAGATTAGTAGTCAACTATAAACCCCTCAATAAAGTATTAGCAGATGATACTTATCCCATTCCAAATAGAAACAAGCCTTGTTACCAGAATTGCAGGTGCAAATATTTTTTCAAAATTTGATTTGAAATCAGGATTCTAGCAAGTAGCCATTCATGAAAAGGACAAATTTAAAACTGCTTTTAATGTCCCTGCTGGGCATTATGAATGGAATGTGATGCCTTTGGGGCTAAAGAATGCTCCTGCAAAATTTCAAAGGGTAATGGATGATACTTTAAAGCCATATTTTGATTGGCTCATTGTATATATTGATGACATTTTGGTTTTCTCTTCATCCATAGATCAACATTTTAAACATCTAAAGAAGCTTTTGCAAGTCCTCAAGCAAGCTAGGCTAGTATTATCCAAGAAAAAGATTGAACTTTTCCAGACACAGATCAAATTTCTTGGTCATACTATTGACAATGGCCAAATCACTCTGCAAACTCATGCTGTTGAATTTGCAGATAAATTTCCAAACAATATTATTGATAAGACATAGCTACAAAGGTTCTTAGGAATTCTAAATTATATAAGCCATTTTTATAAAGATTGTGCACAAGATAGAAGACTCCTAAATGATAGATTGAAAAAAGAACCAAGTCCCTGGACAGAGGCACATACTCAAGCTGTAAGAAATATCAAAGTCAGGACAAAGAATCTTCCCATCCTACATATCTCTGATGATAATCTCCCAAAGATAGTAGAAACTGATGCGAGTAATATTGGCTGGGGAGCAGTTTTAAAACAAGTCAAAGACAAGGGAAAGGAAGAAGTTATTCAATTTGCCTCTGGTTTATCGCAAGCAGCAGAGAAAAATTATTTTGCATTAGATAAAGAAATTAAAACTGCTTTGAATGCCATACATAAATTTGAAATCTATTTGATTTACAAAAGATTTCTTCTTAGGACTGATGCTGCAGCAATGAATAAGGTTTTAAAGAAGGAACTAAAAAATCCTGGAGATTCTAAATTTGCAAGATGGAAGGTTCTTTTCAACAATTTTGTTTTTTCAATAGAACATATTAAAGGGGCTAATAATTCCATTCCAGATTTCTTCAGTAGAGAACATTTACAAAATTCTTGCGTATTAATCTTTGTACAACTTAGAAATAAAGAAGAGTAGGTAATAAATATTCCTGATACTCTAAGCTGGAGATCTTAAATAGAAGAATGGATACCCCGGTGGGAATTAAGAAGTAAAAAAATTCTATCTCAAGCAACACAGGTTTCATACTCTAGTCTGGTTCCTGAAGTAAGGGGAAGAAGAATATCAAATATTTTGGCTCCCTTAACCACTCAGAGAAATGAAAGGGCATCCCGAGCATAGTATGCCTTAACAGAACTTTTCCATGATATAACATTAATCTAGTACATAAGAAATACTGAAGGTAACAATCAACAATATTTTTGTTTAAACAGACCCAGATTATTATCTCATTGGCCCGAAAGGAATCCTAATATCATCTTTCTAGAAACAAGCATAAATTATCATGAATACAGAAAGATGTGGTGGGAATTTGCTCAAAAGGAGGATATGATAATTATGGTTAAATTTTGTAGCATAAATTCTGCAACTGCAGGAAGACCCCCAATTTGGATTGCTGACTGGTGGAGAGACTTTGGTCTAAACAAGAGCGCCATAGATCCCTATGTTTTAGGATCTTGCATTTCTCTTACCGCTATCCGAGATCTTTACCATCAAGTACCAAATGATGGAGAAATCTAACGAATGTTCATCTTCAACCATTTTCAGTGGGGAATCAAATCAAAGATTGTTCTCCAGCTCATCAATGGCGTACCCTTTATAGTCCGAAGAATTTATACAAAGATGTGGGACACCCTACATTATCCGAAAAGATTTTCTAGCTTCATTGAAAATGATTGAAAATACTCTAATCTATGGTTTCCGTGGGTTTATACCTTAAAACTCCACAGTGTAATAATTCATGCCTAAATGGCCGATAGTGGTGCCATTCGGGTTCCGTGGGTTGCCGTCATTAAACTCCACTATGTATAGTGTGGTCTTGTCAATAAAAGAGAATCTTGGAAACTCGGAGCTCATTATTTTCATTCTCGATTTTGTGAGTTGTAAGTTAGTCAGTCTTAGGTTCTAAGCTTCCCTTCTATCTAAAGCTTCGTGTCTTTATTAGTGTAGAGTCTGTAATTCGAGCAAAGAGTATCCTACTCAAGAGTTTGTAATCTGTGCATCTGGCACATCCATTGTAATATTTCAGCCTTCATTCTCTGACAGCGGAGGCCTCTGATACCATTTGTAAACTCAGAGGCCTCCTATGTCAGAGAATGAAGCTTGAAATATTGACAACTTGTCTCATGCGCAATCTCCCTTCACCATCTGGTCTTCTGGTTTCTGCTACTTCCGTCAGAACGAATGTCATCGGGTTAACCGCTTTACTCTGCTTAAAATTTTTAACCACACCGCCCAAAGTCCATCGGTGCTTTTGCAGCTCTATTTGAAGCCTATAACTGGTTTTCGATGAACTTTCACAGCTACAACTGCCCTTTAGTGGACTCCTTGCCTTAGCGGGACTTACTACCACTGATCCACCAACGCCTTATACCAGACTACCAGCAACCTTGCTAGTTGGGTGAGTGAACTATGCCTTAGCAGTACCAAGGAAAAATGAATGCAAATATAGGAAAATAAATGAAGTCACAATGTGCGCATAATAGAGAGACAATAGACAAGCATCAGATATTTAAGACCATGCGGAAGTCTTTATATTATCAGAGCATAAATACTCTCAGGTATTACAATGGATGTGCCAGATGCACAGATTACAGACTCTTGAGCAGGATGCTCTTCGCTCAACCTATAGACTCTACACTCAGAAAGACATGAAGCTTCAGACATAAGGGAAGCTTAGAACCTAAGACTGACTAACTCACAACTCACAAAATTGGGAATGAAGATAATGAGCTCTCCTCCTTCTTTTATAGGAATTTCGAGAGGAAGAGTCATCATGAAGCCAAGACCCGAATAGACTAGAGGCCCACTATGTCTGCCACCTAATCTTACTTTTAGTATTCGACAGTGTATTCACGCAGGAATCTCTGACCAAATCATTATTTTAATAATAAATCCACCGAAAGCATATTTAAACAGTAGATCTGACGAGGGAGTTGTGCAAGATTCCTCGGCCAGAGTACCATGTCACATGATAAACAGTATATCTGACGGGGTTGTCATATAATATTCCCCGACCAGAGGACAATCATTCCTACCAAATCACATGCTAAACAGTATAGCATCTTGGAAATGTGGGTCAATCCGCACCAAAAGTCGGAGAAGTGTTCCGAGTTTCCAAGATTCTCTTTTATTGACAAGACCACACTATGCATAGTGGAGTTTAATGACGGCAACCCACAGAACCCAAATGGCACCACTGTTGGCCATTTAGACATGAATTATTACACTGTGGAGTTTTAAGGTACAAACCCACGGAAAAAAGAGATTAGAGTATTTTCAATCATTTTCAATGAAGCTAGAAAATCTTTCCAGATAATGTAGGGTGTCCCACATCTTTGTATAAATTCTCCATACTATAAAGGGTATGCCATTGATGATCTGGAGAATAATCTTTGATTTGATTCCCCACTGAAAATGGTTGAATATGATCATTCGTAAGATTTCTCCATCATTTGGGCCTTGATGGTAAAGATCTCGGATAGTAGTAAGAGAAATGCAAGATCCTAAAACATAGGGGTCTATGGCGCTCTTTTTTATACCAAAGTCTCTCCACCAATCAGCAATCCAAATTGGGGGTCTTCCTGCAGTTGCATAATTTATGCTACCAAATTGAACCATAATTATCATATCCTCCTTTTGAGAAAATGCCCACCACATCTTTCTATATTCATGATAATTTATGCTTGTTTCTGGAAAGATGATATTAGGATTCCTTTCGGGCCAATGAGATAATAATCTGGGTCTGTTTAAACAAAAATATTGTTGATTTTTACCTTTAGTATTTCTAATGTCCCAGATTAATGTTATATCATGGAAAAGTTCTGTTAAGGCATACTGTGATCGGGATGCCCTTTCATAGCTCTCAGTGGTTAAGGGAGCCAAAATATTTGATATTCTTCTTCCCCTTACTTCAGGAACCAGACTGGAGTATGAAACCTATGTTGCTTGAGATAGAAGTTCTGTACTTCTTAATTCCCACTGGGGTATCCATTCTTTTGTATAAGATCTCCAGCTTAGAGTATCAGGAATATTTATTCTTCTCTTCTTCATTTCTAAGTTGTACAGAGATTAATAAGCAGGAATTTTGTAAATTTTCTCTACTTAAGAAATCTGGAATGGAATAAAAAGGGCCTGCCATCTTGCAAATTTAGAATCTCCAGGATTTTTTAGTTCCTTGTTTAAAATCTTATTCATTGTTGCAACATCAGTCCTAAGAAGAAATCTTTTGTAAATCAAATAGATTTCAAATTTATGTATGGCATTCAGAGCAGCTTTAATTTCTTTATCTAATGCAGAATAATTTTTCTCTATTGCTTGCCATAAACCAGAGGCAAATTGAATAACTTCTTCCTTTCCCTTGTCTTTGACTTGTTTTAAAATTGCTCCCCAGCCAATATTACTAGCATTAGTTTCTACTATCTTTGGGAGATTATCATCAGAGATATGTAGGATGGGAAGATTCTTTGTCCTGACTTTGATATTTCTTACAGCTTGAGTATGTTCCTCTGTCCAGGGACTTGGTTCGTTTTTCAATCTATCATTTAGGAGTCTTCTATTGTGTGCATAGTGTTTATAAAAATGGCTTATATAATTTAGACTTCCTAAGAACCTTTGCAGCTGTGTCTTATCAATAATCTTGTCTGGAAATTCATCTGCAAATTCAACAGCATGAGTTTGCAGAGTGATTTGGCCATTGTCAATAGTATGACCAACAAAATTTGATTTGTGTCTGGAAAAGTTCAATCTTTTTCTTGGATAATACTAGCCCATCTTTCTTGAGGACTTGCAAAATCTTCTTCAGATGTTTAAAATGTTGATCTATGGATGAAGAGAAAACCAAAATGTCATCAATATATACAATGAGCCAATCAAAATATGGCTTTAAAGTATCATCCATTACCCTTTGAAATTTTGCAGGAGCATTCTTTAGCCCAAAAGGCATCACATTCCATTCATAATGCCCAACAGGGACATTAAAAGCAGTTTTAAATTTTTCCTTTTCATGAATGGCTACTTGCAAGAATCCTAGTTTCAAATCAAATTTTGAAAAAATCTTTGCACCTCCAATTCTGGTAACAAGGGTGCTTTTATTTGGAATGGGATAAGTATCATCTGCTAATACTTTATTGAGGGGTTTATAGTTGAATACTAATCTAGGAACTCCTCTGATTTGTTCTGAATGTTTATTTACATAAAACCCATAACAGTTCCAAGGACTAGTAGATTTTCTGATTAGTTCCTTTTTGAGTAAACCCTCAATTTCATCTGCACAAAGCTTTTGGTATTCAGCATTCATTGGTATGGCTCTACTTTTACAAGGATTTCCCTGATAGTCTTCTCTGTAAGGAAGGAAGACTTCATGCTTTTTCTGCTTCCAAAAGGCAGTAGGATTTTCTGAGCAAACTGAATTAATAAATTCTTTTTTTAAGAAGAAGATCTTTTCCTGGATGTTTATTTGTTTCAATTGATCTTGAATTCTGATTTCTGTCTGGAAGGCCTTCAGCTCTTTTATCTTTTCAACCTTTCTAATATTAAGCTGAACAACATCTGAAATCCTAGGAGTGGATACAAATGGGAGTTTAATTAGTTTACTACCCTGGATTGTAATGAAGTATCCTGGATTTTCTGGAGTCACCATGGTTGAACCATGGGGAGAAACTGCTGCAAGGAAGGCAATGCCAAGGATACAAGCAATAGGGATATCTACTACTAAGAATTTCATTTTAAGACAGAAATCTTCGAAACATTGAACTGCTTCTGGAACCTGGAATGAAATATTATCTGGAATGTTTCCTAATCCCACAACCATAGCCTGAGTTTTTTCCCATAAAGATACAGGGATAACATGATTATTTAGCATATTCAAATCTGATCCAGTATCAATTAAGGTCTTCAATTTAAAATGCAGGTCTTGAATTTTTAGTTCAATCAAGACATGATATTTTTTATGTTGGACTTGAAGACTTTCATCCTTTTCTTCTTTCTTCTGTTCTGGAGTATTTGCCATGGATTTCTTGATCCTACTGATTTCTCTTCCTAAATCAGAAATAGAAAGAGTGTTGAATGGATAGCAGATGGGATTAGCTTTCTGAGGAATTAATTTCCAGGAATTCTCTTTTTTGAGAATAGCTGTTCTTCTCCACTCATAGAAAGATATATACATATTTTCTTTTTCCATAAAGTTCTTCCAGTCTTGAGCTAATTTAATCTTTTCTTCATTTGAAGTTCTCTTGGCAAATTCTCTTGCTTCTAGATGAGTATACAGATCCCAATACAACATTTCTTTCATCCATTCTAGTTTTATGAAAAAATTTTGACATCCTTTAAAAAGAGTCAAAAACGTTTTTATTTCTGGAACAGATGGTCTTCTTGTATCCTCAGGGATGTAGGATTCTTTTCTGGATTTTATTTTTTCATCTAGATTATCTTGGATAACCAAAACATGGGAATCATGAGGAAAGGGAATGTCATAACATTAGGGATGTGGACATTGGTCTTTAGCAGTAGAACTTGGTGGAGGATTATTCGTTCTGGGATTGTGATTGACATGCTCAAAATTTATTCTGTCATTTTCTTCAAATACGATAAGAGTAGACAGAGTAATTATTTCTCCACAGTCAATACATTTTACTGAAAAGGGACTTTTGCCCATTTGTCGTGCTAAGGATTGTAAAGAAGGATGTAGGCAAAATGATGTTGAGGAGGAAGGAATTTTACAAGAAGAAGATTTAGAAAGAGATCTTTGGGGAAAAGAAATGACTGCAGCATCTGATGTCTCCTTGATTTGGGCAGAAGTAATAGATTTTTGTACAGGAGACTTTGGTATATCAATAACCCAATCAGTGGGAAAAGAGAGGTTTTCCCATTTTATAGTACAATGTTCCATTTTTTATTTAAAGAGTCGGTTATGACCAAAGTGCTTGACTGAGAGTCTTTGCTAGGGGTATGTAGGATGGATGGAAACATAGTATTTGTATGCCTAAAGAATCCCCTGGCTTGGACAGCTATATTTGTTCGAGTCGATCTCATGTCAAACCCAGGTGTCCGAATTTGTAGTTTAAGGATATCTGCAAGGTTTTCATCAAAAGTATATACAGAGAAATTTGGGTAACAGTCAAAATAGACTGGTCTGTTGGATAAAGGAGCAACAATTCCTCCAATCAGAGAATCGGTAAACTTGTTATGACTTATATCCATGACTGTGCAAAGTACATAGGCATCTATCCCTTTGTGGACTAATGCATTTATCTCGATTCTGATACATCCAAAATGCAGAAAGTTTGTGCCATGTTTTTTGGCTTCCTTTTGAATTTCTTTTGGATTTATAAGAGAAATTGTTTGAGTGACATCACTATTCTTCTGTATAGTACTTATAGATTCTTTGAAAAAGACTATGGTTATGGCTTTTAGATGGAACATATTTAGGTCTTGATAGACTTTACTTGGGGATATTGCAGGTAATTTCCAAGTTGCTTGCAGATTTGTTTCGACTTTTTCTATATCAGCATGATTTATGCTTTGACTTCTATTTAAAGAAAACATTGACTCAAGGTTATTTACAGAGTCAGATCCAGAGGTACTGGTTTCTTAATCATTTTTTACATCTCTAAATGATACTGACCTGGAATCCATTTTAGTAGATATTACTATTTCAGGACAGAAAAGCAGGGCGTTTAGTCTTATGTCTTCTCGAAAGAAGATTAGACAGGCTCCTGGCCGACTGCTCAGGCAGAAACTAGCAAATCTTTTAGAAGGTCACAGTAGTGGAAACTATGCCTTTAAACAGCCCGAGACTACTGATACGGCCTTAGAGTGTCACAAGAGTGGAACTGTGCCTTTAAACAACCCGAGACTCTTGATACGACACTATGGATTCTTGACTCAAAGAAATATTTATATAGAGAGAAAACAAAGAGTGAATAGCTATATCAGATCTAAGAGAGTTTGATATCATACCCGTGTTAGAAAATGAGTCCATGGCTCTGATACCATTTGTAAACTCAGAGGCCTCCTCTGTCAGAGAATGAAGCTTGAAATATTGACAGCTTGTCTCATGCGCAATATCCCTTCACCATCTGGTCTTTTGGTTTTTGCTACTTCCGTCAGAACCAGTGTCGTCGAGTTAACCGCTTTACTCTGCTTAGAATTTTGAACCACACCGCCCGAAGTCCATCAGTGCTTTTGCATCTCTATTTGAAGCCTATAACTGGTTTTCGGTGAACTTTCATAGCTACAACTACCCTTTAGCGGCCTCCTTGCCTTAGCAGTACTTACTACCACTGATCCACCGATGCCTTACACCAGACTACCAACAACCTTACTAGCTGGGTGAGTGAACTATGCCTTAGCAGTACCAAGGAACAATGGATGCAAATACAGTCAAATAAATGAAGTCACAATGTGCGCATAATAGAGAGACAATAGACAAGCATCAGAGATTTAAGAACATGCAGAAGTCTTTATATTATCAAAGCATAAATACTCTCAGGTATTACAATGGATGTGCCAGATGCATAGATTACAGATTCTTGAGCAGGATGCTCTTCGATCGACTTATAGACGATACACTCAGAAAGACATGAAGCTTCAGACAGAAGGGAATCTTAGAACCTAAGACTGACTAACTCACAACTCACAAAATCGTGAATGAGGATAATGAGCTCTCCTCCTTCTTTTATAGGAATTTCGGGAGGAAGATTCATCATGAAGACAAGACCCGAATAGACTAGTGGCCCACTATGTCTACCACCTAATCTTACTTTTAGGATTCGGCATATGTATTCACGCAGGAATCTCTGACCAAATCATTATTTTAATAATAAATCCACCGAAAGCAGATTTAAATAGTAGATCTGACGAGGGAGTCGTGCAAGATTCCTCGGCCAAAGTACCATGTCACATCATAAACAGTAGACTTGACATGGTTTTCATGTAAGATTCCTCGACCAGAGGACAATCATACCTACCAAATCACATGCTAAACAGTAGAGCATCTTGGAAATGTGGGTCAATCCGCACCAAAAGTTGGAGAAGTGCTCCGAGTTTCCAAGATTCTCATTATTGAAATGACAACACTATGTACAAAGTGGATTTTAATGATGGAAACCCACGAAACCCAAATGGCACCACTGTCGGCCATTTAGACATGAATTATTACATGGTGAAGTTTTAAGGTACAAACCCACGAAAACCTTTATTCTAATGGATGATCATGGAAATGTTGGAAGTTATATGGGTCCAATTGTTGAGTATATACTTCTCGAACCAATTCAGGATCATTATTACTTTCTGGATCTTGGTGGAGTATGAACTTGGTTTGTATAATCCATGGGTGTTTTTCCCCAATAAACATCATCTTGTATTCTTCTTCAGAAAATAAGTCGGAAATAGTATCAAGTCTTCTGTTATGAAATAGGAACATTCTTCCGACTTTTGTCACGTCTGGATTGATACTAATTGGATTTAGTCCAAACTGATTCCACCATTCTAACAACCAGTCAGGTTCAGGCCAATCCCTGAAGGAATAAGCAAATCTTACCATACAATAATAATACTTATGCCTGTCTGTCCAAAGACAAATATTAAGCCACATAGTTTTATACTAATATTAATCCACATCGTATATCTTTTCATTTGGATTTTGATTTGGCCATTCTAGAATAGTTCTCATTCTATTTATTTGGAAGAAATGATATGCAGGAGTTTCTTCCCATCTTCGGGTTTGATGATCATACCATTGTCTATTAACAGATCTCAGTCTTCTCAGGTCCCCCATTTCAACGAGTTTTTCTCTAGATGCAATAATGATTGGTTGATGAATTCTACCAAGTATGTGTTGTGGAGGAAGTACATTTGTATTTCTTGAAAACCCTGGTAGGCCAAATTCTACCTTTTCTGAATGCTTGAGTTGCCATGACAGTATCCAATGTTCTTTGAAAACTTCCCAGGGAGTATTATCATCCAGATAATGAGTAACAGGAGCATTTCTTTGGTCCTCAAAAACTTCAACTCTTACCAAACTTTTCTGACAATAGGCAAGCTGCATATGATGTTCAGAAATAAATGGTAACTCAATCCTTTTGGAAGGATCTCCATTTATACTGGGCATGGTGATAAGATTTTTATGCAGCAGGTTTAAATCTGATCCATTGTCTATTAGTGCAGTCAAAAAAATCTCTTGATTAATTTCTAACTGGATCTTTATATAATACTTCTGGTATTTGATAGGTAGAATCTTCATGCCTTTCATTCCCTGTATTTCTGTTGTAGTCTGTTCTAGGAGCACAGTCTCAAAAGGGGCATCTTCCAATGGTGGAGGAATAGAATCCAACCTTTCTTTAATATGCTTGATTTCTTGTCTGGTCCATGAATCAATCTTATAACTGCATTCAGCATCGAGCCTGTTGACTGTTTCTTTTAGCTCACAGACTTCCTTTCTAAGAAGTATAACTTCTTTAGCCAGTTCTGTAATAGAGATATTATGTAGTTTTGGTTCTCTGTTGAACTTGATATATGTTTTGGTATTTTTATCAAAGGAAGCATCTAAGAACAAAGGTTGTCTGATAGGGATCTCAGAGAATTTTCCCTTTTGTTCTTTTTTGACAGTCTTAATAAAAGTTTCGAGGGAATTTTCCATGTCACTTTCTGGAAGGCTTTTTATTTGGGCAAGCATTTGTGCCTCCTGATCTCATGTGTCTTGAAACATACATAATTTTATTTTTTCTTGAATTTCAGGTTCTGAATCAGAATCAGAACTGTTACTGCTACTTTCACAAGTGCAAAATTTTGGATTGCTGCAACTACAATGCTGATTCATCAGGATTTCATTTTCTGAGGAATATTCAAATTCTGATGTACTATTAGAAGAACAACATCCCTTTTGAAGAACATTAACTTCTTCTTTTATTTTAAAAGCATTATGGGGGCATGAATTTGTATCATGATTATTTGCCCCACACATGTTGCAGTGAAGCTTTAGAATCAATTGCCTCCTTTCCTGAGCCTCTTTTGCTTTTTGTTCTGAGAACTTGCCTTTTGTTTTTCTGGAGGCTTCATTTTCTGGGCAGTCATGGGCATAATGGCCCTGTTTTCCACAGTTCCAACAAGTTACTCTTTGTTTTGCTTCATGAGTGTGAAATTTGAGCCTAATATCTTTTGTCTCATAATAATGTCTTTTAGGGACATACTTGTACCTAGCTTTATATTTTCTCCCTTTTTCTCCCCGGAAGTCTTTAGGCTTTTTTCTTCTCTTTCTTGCTGGATTAGAGAGATATAATCCATATTGTTCACAGATTGATTTTCTATCAGGGAGATACGAAGACTTTGACACAGAATTTTGTATTTTCATGCTGGTACATAGCCGTATCAATGTTTTGGTTATTAAGGAATATATTTCTCCCCAAGTATATACTTCATAAGGAAGTTTCAAAACTTCCTCCATTTTTAGATATTCCACAAAGTTACTTGGAAGAGCTGCCAAATAAACCTGTTTCCATAACAAGTTTTTACTTTCTTTGACTTCAAAAATTCTCTGTGTCCATTCTTTATGAAATTGTTCATATTCATACATCTTTCTACATTTCATATTCATAACAACAATTTCAAGTTTATCAGCAATTTCATTCTCTGTTCCACACCAATGCTCAAGTATCAAAGTAGTAAGAGAACCAATCATATTATTTACTGGAGTTCCATCAGTGTGGTATACAATATCTCCTTCTTCATCCTTTAAAACTTCCACTTCGATTTTTGAAATCATTAATGGAGAGGAAATAACTTCCCACCATTTACTGAGGGTACCTGTGAAACACTGAGTAATAGTTTTGCATGCTTCAATTTCTGTTTTTCCCTTCATACACATTATTTTGTATGAAACATACATTCTATCGATCAATTGTCTTATTTGAGAAATTGATAGATTATCAATGTTCCATTCTTGGAACCAATCATCAGCAAATGTTTGTGATTCTGGAAGTCTCCCTTTCCCAACCAAATCAGGGGCTGAGGGTCTAGCAGTGTGATGTGGGAGATTTTCATAACTTGGATTTTTTATGGTAACCATAGAATGATGATCTCTTGGAGATTTTGAAGAAGATTCAGGTGTTTCTTCTTCAGGTGGAAAATGTAATGGGAATCTTTTTACAATTTCTATCTCAGAAGGTTTATGTACAGGAGATAGAATAGAAATATGAGAACTGAGAAGGATAAATGAGGTAGGAATGGGTTTGTCAGGTTGACTGGCTTTCCCCTTGATTTCTGTTAAGGTTCTTCCCATATGAGAGAAGATTGTTCCCAATCCTTCCATGATTTCTTCATGGTTTCTACTAGACTCTTTGGCTCTATAAGAAATTTCTGATAAAGCAGAATCCATTTTATCTTTCACATCAATGACCTTTTCTTGTATTTGGTCCATGGATCTAACAATGGTATTAGTAGATACTTGGAGATCCATGATTTGGTCTTTTCTTTCATATTCATTTGTTATGAAAGTATGTGTAGCCATTCCTCTTAAAGCAATATTAGTCCAATTTTACTGATCTGAAACTAATTGGACTCTTTTGTCTATTCCAGACAACTGAATGGATTCTCCTGAGAGTAATAGAGGAACTGCTCTAACTTGTTTAGAATTGTCTTCTAGTACAATTCCTTTGAAAGGGGGAAAAGTGGATTTTTATTCAAAAATACTGCCATCAAGGCTCTTCCACTTATGTTTTGGAGAACGAGATTTAGATCTTTCTCCTATAATTTGGACTATTGGTTTTCTTTTTAATTTCCTCCATTCAAAGAAGGAAATCCAGCTATCTTCTTCAGCCATGAAATCTTTCCATTCTTTAGACTATCTCAGTTTTTCATAATTTGGAGTGACTGTATTAAATTCCTTTGTTTCAGGATTTGTAAACAAACACCAGTTCAACATCCTTTTAATCCATTCTTCGGGAATGGATCCTTTCTAGATTCCTTTCATGACTGTATGAAATTTATGAATTTTATCTACAGATGGTCTTTGTATATCTTTGGGTAAAGGATTTGTAAATCTACAGTCTGGAATGATTGTGTTACATTGTTCTGTATATCCTAACCCATACTTAGGAGTACCAGGTGGTCTCATGACCTTGTAAATGTCTTTGATTCTTGGATCCAATGATTCTATTGAAGGCATGTAATGAATCATAAAACAGAAAGAATTCTCTGAAGTAGATGCAGAAGAATCTACAGTATTATGTACAGATATAATAGACAATGAAGAATCCATGATAGTAAATGTTACTATTTATGCATAGAAAAGAAGGCCGTTTAGTCTTATGTCTTCCCGAAAGAAGATTAGACAGGCTCCTGGCCGATTGCTCAGGTAGAAACTAGAAAATCTTTCAGAAGGTCGTAGTAGTGGAAACTGTGCCTTTAAATAGCCCAAGACTACTGATACGGCCTTAATGTGTCGCAAGAGTGGAATCGTGCCTTTAAACATCCCGAGACTCTCCATTTGTAAACTCAGAGGCCTCCTCTATCAGAGAATGAAGCTTGAAATATTGGCGGCTTGTCTCATGCGCAACCTCCCTTCACCATCTGGTCTTCTAGTTTCTGCTACTTCCATCAGAACCAATATCGACGGGTTAACCGCTTTACTCTGCTTAGCATTTTGAACCACACCGCCCGAAGTCCATCGGTGCTTTTGCAGCTCTATTTGAAGCCTATAACTGGTTTTCAGTGAACTTTCACAGCTACAACTGCCCTTTAGTGGCCTCCTTACCTTAGCGGGACTTA
Source organism: Picea engelmannii (assembly GCA_009831015.1). Taxonomy (NCBI): domain Eukaryota; kingdom Viridiplantae; phylum Streptophyta; class Pinopsida; order Pinales; family Pinaceae; genus Picea; species Picea engelmannii. Next base: position 278,641 of record ML778493.1, read on the forward strand.
CTACCACTAATCCATCGATGCCTTACACCAGACTACCAACAACCTTACTAGCTGGGTGAGCGAACTATGCCTTAGCAGTACCAAGGAACAACGGATGCAAATACAAGCAAATAAATGAAGTCACAATGTGCGCATAATAGAGAGACAATAGACAAGCATCAGAGATTTAAGAACATGTGGAAGTCTTTATATTATCAGAGCATAAATACTCTCGGGTATTACAATGGATGTGCCAGATGCACAAATTATAGACTCTTGAGCAGGATGCTCTTCGCTCGACTTACAGACTCTACACTCAGAAAGACACAAAGCTTCAGACAGAAGGGAAGCTTAGAACCTAAGACTGACTAACTCACAACTCACAAAATTCGGAATGAAGATAATCAGCTCTCCTCCTTCTTTTATAGGAATTTCGGGAGGAAGAGTCATCATGAAGCCAAGACCCGAATAGACTAGTGGCCCACTATGTCTGCCACCTAATCTTACTTTTAGGATTCGGCGGATGTATTCGCACAGGAATCTCTGACCAAATCATTATTTTAATAATGAATCCACCGAAAGCAGATTTAAACAGTAGATCTGACGAGGGAGTCGTGCAAGATTCCTCGGCCAGAGTACCATGTCACATGATAAATAGTAGACCTGACGGGGTTGTCATGTAAGATTCCCTGACCAGAGGACAATCATACCTACCAAATCACATGCTAAATAGTAGAGCATCTTGGAAATGTGGGTCAATCCGCACCAAAAGTCGGAGAAGTGCTCCGAGTTTCCAAGATTCTCATTATTGAAATGAAAACACTATGTACAAAGCAGAGTTTAATGATGGAAACCCACGGAACCCGAATGGCACCACTGTCGGCCATTTAGACGTGAATTATTACATGGTGGAGTTTTAAGGTACAAACCCACGGAAACCTTTATTCTAATGGATGATCATGGAAATGTCGAAAGTTATATGGGTCCCAATGCTGAGTATATACTTCCTGAACCAATTTAGTATCATTATTACTTTATGGATCTTGGTGGAGTAAGAACTTGGTTTGTATAATCCATGGGTGTTTTTCCCCAATAAACATCATCTTGTATTCTTCTTTAGAAAATAAGTCGGAAATAGTATCAAGTCTTCTGTTATGAAATAGGAACATTCTTCTGACTTCTGTCATGTCTGGATTGATACTAACTGGATTTAATCCAAACTGATTCCACCATTCTAACAACCAGTCAGGTTCAAGCCAATCCCTGAAGGAATGAGCAAATCTTACCATGCAATAATAATACTTATACATGTCTGTCCAGAGACAAATATTAAACCACATAGTTTTATACTGATAGTAATCCACATCGTATGTATTTTCATTTGGATTTTGATTTGGCCATTCTGGAATAGTTCTCATTCTATTTATTTGGAAGAAATGATATGCAGGAGTTTCTTTGTTAAGCCCTAATATTGGCTCATTACCACTTAATTGGGGCATATTAGATTAGTAATGTTATTTTATTTATGTCGGCTTTAGGCAATTAGTTGTGATTTAGATTAGTAATGTTATTTTATTTATGTCGGCTTTAGGCCATTAAAACCTCCTAGTCTCCTATATATACCAAGGAGACATTTTCATTTTGGATCATCTTGGACTTGAACATTTAAGTGGGGTAAAAGGAGGTTTCCCCCTCGAAGAGGCTTATTATCTGAAATTATCTCTTTTTCAAGGCATTGAGTACTTTTCCTGAAGTTTTTCTATGCTATATTGATGTTTGGTTCTTAACATATGGTATCAGAGCTCAAGGTCTTGGGGTTTCGCTGCTACATCTAAGACACCGTGGAATTTTAGCTATAACTTTTTTTCTACAACGTTTCAGGAGGAACAGATGAAGGGGTATTTATAATACGGATCAATGTACGTTGGGTTAAAAATTCATCTCCTGAGGCCTTATACTTTCAGAGATACATCTGGTACAAGATAGGGTTCTGGAATCATCCTGAAATGAGTCATTGTAGAATTTTTGCTATAAAAACTTTTATGTAATGTTTCAGACCCTAAAATCCTGAGAAAATTTACAGAAATTAGTATTTTATCTGTGGAAAAAAGTTCATCTTCTGGGTCATCTTAAATTTGTAGATACACCCTGTGTAAGATAGGGTATCTGATTAGCCCCGTTGACTAGTCTCAAGAAGGTGTTCCAGGTAAAACAAGCATAACTTCTTTCTGGAGTATCCAAATTGAGTGGGACTGGTTGCATTGGATCGCAGACAGTCGGTAGTAATTTGAGTGCGAGTTTCAGAATTTGATATCAATTATTGTGTGTGGGGCACACTATACAAGTGAGATCTCCTAGAAAGGCCAAAAATCAGCAAGTTGTGGGGAAGTTATCGTAAATTCCACTTGGCACATCCAATTTTGATCAGACCTATGGAATTGAAGAGAAGACATATCAGAGAAATACATAAGATAAAGTTTCATACCCAGAAGGTCCAAAA
>ML778493.1:286140-317330 GCA_009831015.1 Picea engelmannii
ATCTTGGACTTGAACATTTAAGTGGGGTAAAAGGAGGTTGCCCCCTCGAAGAGGCTTATTATCTGAAATTATCTCTTTTTCAAGGCGTTGAGTACTTTTCCTGAAGTTTTTCTATGCTATATTGATGTTTGGTTCTTAACATTCTTCCCATCTTTGAGTTTGATGATCATACCATTGTCTATTAACAGATCTCAGTCTGCTCAGGTCCCCCATTTCAACGAGTTTTTCTCTAGATTCAATAGTGATTGGTTGATGAATTCTACCAAGTATGTGCTGTGGAGGAAGTACATTTGTATTTCTTGAAAACCCTGGTAGGCCAAATTCTACCTTTTCTGAATGCCTGATCTACCATGATGGTATCCAATGTTCTTTGAAAACTTCCCATGGAGTATTATCATCCAGATAATGAGTAAAAGGAGCATTTCTTTGGTCATCAAAAACTTCAACTGTTACCAAACTTTTCTAACAATAGGCAAGTTGCATATGATGTTCAGAAATAAATGGTAATTCAATCCTTTTGGAAGGATCTCCATTTATACTGGGCATGGTGATAAAAAATCCATTCTTTCCATATGGACATATACAAGAACCATGAGATTCTACTTCTGATAGAAAGGGTGTACCAAGAATACAATCAACCGGTAGATCAGAAATTTGAAATTTCATTCCCAAAGCATAATTTTCAAGGATCAAGATGCCTTTAGGAATTTCAAATTGAAAATAAGTATTTACATTTCCTAGTCCTGTAGCTCATCCAAAACTAGGAAGCCATTATTTTGCAGGGATAAGATTTTTATGCAGTAGGTTTAAATCTGATCCAGTGTCTATTAGTGCACTCAAAAAAATCTCTTGATTAATTTCTAACTGGATCTTTATATAATACTTCTGGTATTTGATAGGCAAAATCTTCATGCCTGTCATTCCCTGTATTTCTGTTGTAGTCTGTTCTAGGAGCACAGTCTCAAAAGGGGCATCTTCCAATGGTGGAGGAATAGAATCTAGCCTTTCTTTAATCTGCTTGATTTCTTGTCTGGCCCATGAATCAATCTTATAACTGCATTCAACATCGAGCCTGTTGACTATTTTTTTTAGCTCACATACTTCATTTCTAAGAAGTATAACTTCTTTAGCCAGTTCTGTAACAAAGATGTTATGCAGTTTTTGTTCTCTGTTGAACTTGATATATGTTTTTGTATTTTTATCAAAGGAAGCATCTAAGAACAAAGGTTGTCTGATAGGGATCTCAGAGAATTTTCCCTTTTGTTCTTTTTTGACAATCTTAATAAAAGTTTCAAGGAGGGAATTTTTCATGTCACTTTCTGGAAGGCTTTTTATTTGGGAAAGCATTTGTGCCTCCTGATCTCCTGTGTCTTGAAACATACAGACTTTTATTTTTTCTTGAATTTCAGGTTTTGAATCAGAATCAAAACTGTTACTGCTACTTTCACAAGTGAAAAATTTTGGATTGCTGCAACTATAATGTTGATTCATCAGGATTTCATTTTCTAAGGAATATTCAAATTCTGATGTACTATTAGAAGAACAACATCCCTTTTGAAGAATATGAACTTCTTCTTTTATTTTAAAAGGATTATGGGGGCATGAATTTGTATCATGATTATTTGCCCCACACCTGTTGCAGTGAAGATTTAGAATCAATTGCCTCCTTTCCTGAGCCTCTTTTGCTTTTTGTTTTGAGAACTTGCCTTTTGTTTTTCTGGAGGCTTCATTTTCTGGGCAGTCATGGGCATAATGGCCCTGTTTTCCACAGATCCAGCAAGTTACTCTTTGTTTTGCTTCATGAGTGTGAGATTTGAGCCTAGTATCTTTTGGCTCATAATAATGGCTTTTAGGGACATACTTGTACCTAGCTTTATATTTTCTCCCTTTTTCTCCCCTGAAGTCTTTAGGCTTTTTTCTTCTCTTTCTTGCTGGATTAGAGAGATATAATCCATATTGTTCACAGATTTATTTTTGATCAAGGAGATACAAATACTTTGAGACAGAATTTTGTATTTTCATGCTGGTACATAGACCTACCAATTTTTTGGTTATTAAGGAATATATTTCTCCCCAAGTATATAATTCATAAGGAAGTTTGAAAACTTCCTCCATTTTTAGATATTCCACAAACTTACTTGGAAGAGCTGCCAAATAAACTTGTTTCCATAACAATTTTTTACTTTCTTTGACTTCAAAAATTCTCTTTGTCCATTCTTTATGAAATTTTTCATATTTAGACATCTTTCTACATTTCATATTCATAAGAACAGTTTCATGTTTATCAGCAATTTCATTCTCTGTTCCACACCAATGCTCAAGTATCAAAGTATTAAGAGAACCAATCATATTATTTACTGGAGTTCCATCAGTGTGGTATACAATATCTCCTTCTTCATCCTTTAAAACTTCTGCTTCCATTTTTGAAATCATTAATGGAGAGGAAATAACTTCCCACCATTTACTGAGGGTTCCTGTGAAACACTGAATAATAGTTTTGCATGCTTCAATTTCTATTTTTCCCTTCATACACATTATTTTGTATGAAACATACATTCTATCGATCAATTGTCTTAATTGAGCAATTGACAGATTATCAATGTTCCATTCTTGGAACCAATCATCAACAAATGTTTGTGATTCTAGAAGTCTCCCTTTCCCAACCAAGTCAGGGGCTGAGGGTCTAGCAGTGTGATGTGGGAGATTTTCATAACTTGGATTTTTTATGGTAACCAAAGAATGATGATCTCTTGGATATTTTGAAGAAGGTTCAGGTGTTTCTTCTTCAGGTGGAAAATGTAATGGGAATCTTTTTACAATTTCTATCTCAGAAGGTTTATGTACAGGAGATACAATAAAAATATGAGAACTGGGAAGGATAAATGAGGTAGGAATGGGTTTTTCAAGTTGATTGGCTTTCCCCTTGATTTCTGTTAAGGTTCTTCCCATATGAGAGAAGGTTGTTCCCAATTCTTCCATGATTTCTTCATGGTTTCTACTAGACTCTTTGGCTCTATAAGAAATTTCTGATAAAGCAGAATCCATTTTATCTTTCACATCAATGACCTTTTCTTGTATTTGGTCCATGGATCTAACAATGGTATTAGTAGATACTTGGAGATCCATGATTTGGTCTTTTCTTGCATAGTCATTTGTTATGAAAGTATGTGTAGCCATTCCTCTTAAAGAAGTATTAGTCCAATTTTACTTCTCTGAAACTGATTGGACTCTTTTGTCTATTCCAGTAAACTGAATGGCTTCTCCTGAGAGTAATAGAGGAATTGCTCTAACTTGTTTAGAATTTTCAAGTCTAGTACCATTCCTTTGAAAGTGGGAAAAGTGGAATTTGATTCAACAATACTGCCATCAAGGCTCTTCCAGTTATGTTTTGGAGAAGGAGATTCAAAGCTTTCTCCTATCATTTGGAATATTGGTTTTTGTTTTAATTTCCTCCATTCAAAGAAGGAAATCCAGCTATCTTCTTTAGCCATGAAATCTTTCCATTCTTTAGACAGTCTCAGTTTTTCAGAATTTGGAGTGACTGTATCAAATTCTTTTATTTCAAGATTTGTAAACAAATCCCAGTTCAACATCCTTTTAATCCATTCTTCAGGGATGGATCCTTTCTGGCATCCTTTCATGACTATATGAAATTTATGAATTTCATCTACATATAGTCTTTGTATATCTTTGGGTAAAGGATTTGTAAATATACAGTCTGGAATGACTGTGTCACATTGTTTTGTATATCCTAACCCATACTTATGAGTACCAAGTGGTCTCATAACCTTGTAAATGTCTTTAATTATGGGAGCTAATGATTCAATTGAAGGCATGTAATGAATCACAAAACATAAAGAATTCTCTGAAGTAGATGCAGAAGAAACTACAGTATTATGTACCGATCTAACAGACAATGAAGAATCCATGATAGTAGATGTTATTATTTCTGCACAGAAAAGCAGGGCGATTAGTCTTATGTCTTCCTGAAAGAATATTAGACAGGCTCCTGGCCGACTGCTCAGGCAGAAACTAGCAAATCTTTCAGAAGGTCGCAGTAGTGGAAATTGTGCCTTTAAATAGCCCGAGATTACTGATACGGTCTTAATGTGTCGCAAGAGTGGAACTGTGCCTTTAAACAACCCGAGACTCTTGATACGACACTATGGATCCCTAACACACAGAGTGACTCACACAAGAATGCATATAGAGAGAAAACAAAGAGCGAATACCTATATCAGATCTAAGAGAGTCTGATATCATACACGGGTTGAAAATGAGTGCATGGCTCTGATACCATTTGTAAAATCAGAGGCCTCCTCTATCAGAGAATGAAGCCTGAAATATTTCCGGCTTGTCTCATGCGCAACCTCCCTTCACCATCTGGTCTTCTGGTTTCTGCTACTTCTGTCAGAAGCAATATCGTCGGGTTAACCGCTTTACTCTGCTTAGCATTTTGAGCCACACTGGTCGAAGTCCATCGGTTCTTTTGCAGCTCTATTTGAAGCCTATAACTGGTTTTCAGCAAACTTTCATAGCTACAACTACCCTTTAGCAGCCTCCTTGCCTTAGCGGGACTTACTACCACTGATCCATCGATGCCTTACACCAGACTACCAACAACCTTACTAGCTAGGTGAGCGAACTATGCCTTAGCAGTACCAAGGAACAATGGATTCAAATACAGGCAAATAAATGAAGTCACAATGTGCGCATAATAGAGAGACAATAGACAAGCATCAGAGATATAATAACATGCGGAAGACTTTGTATTATCAGAGCATAAAAGATTTCGGGTATTACAATATGTGCCAAAGGCACTGATAACAGACTCTAGAGCAGGATTCTCTTCACTCGACTTATAGACTTTATACTCAGAAAGACATGAAGCTTCAGACAGAAGGGAAGCTTAGAACCTAAGACTGACTAACTCAAAACTCACAAAATCGGGAATGAAGATAATGAGCTCTCCTCCTTCTTTTATAGGAATTTCGGGAGGAAGAGTCATCATGAAGCCAAGACCCAAATAGACTAGTGGCCCACTATGTCTACCACCTAATATTACTTTTAGGATTCGGCAGATGTATTCACGCAGGAATCTCTGACCAAATTATTATTTTAATGATAAATCCATCGAAAGCAGATTTAAACAGTAGATCTGACGAGGGAGTCGTGCAAGATTCCTCGGCTAGACTACCATGTCACATGATAAACAGTATAATTGACGGGGTTGTCATGTAAGATTCCCCGACCAGAGGACATTCATACTTACCAAATCACATGCTAAATAGTAGAGCATCTTGTAAATGTGGGTCAATCCGCACCAAAAGTCGGAGAAGTGCTCTGAGTTTCAGAGATTCTCATTATTGAAATGACAACACTATGTACAAAGTGGAGTTTTATGACGGAAACCCACGGAACCCGAATGGCACCACTGTCGGCCATTTAGACATGACTTATTACACGGTGGAGTTTTAAGGTACAAACCCACGGAAACCTTTATTCTAATGGATGATCATGGAAATGTCGAAAGTTATATGGGTCCCAATGCTGAGTATATACTTCCCGAACCAATTCAGGATCATTATTACTTTCTGGATCTTTGTGGAGTAAGAACTTGGTTCGTATAATCCATGGGTGTTTTTCCGCAATAAACATCATCTTGTATTCTTCTTCAGAAAATAAGTCGGAAATAGTATCAAGTCTTCTGTTATGAAATAGGAACATTCTTCCGACTTCTGTCAGATCTGGATTGATACTAACTGGATTTAATCCAAACTGATTCCACCATTCTAACAACCAGTCAGGTTCAGGCCAATCCCTGAAGGAATGAGAAAATCTTACCATGCAATAAGAATACTTATACCTGTCTATCCAGAGACAAATATTAAACCAAATAGTTTTATACTGATAGTAATCCACATCGTATATCTTTTCATTTGGATTTTGATTTGGCCATTCTGGAATAGTTCTCATTTTATTTATTTGGAAGAAATGATATGCAGGAGTTTCTTCCCATCTTCGGGTTTGATGACCATACCATTGTCTATTAGCAGATCTCAGTCTGCTCAGGTCCCCCATTTCAATGAGTTTTTCTCTAGATGCAATAGTGATGGGTTGATGGATTCTACCAAGTATGTGCTGTGGAGGAAGTACATTTATATGAGTATTTCTTGAAAACCCTGGTAGGCCTAATTCTACCTTTTCTGAATGCTTGAGCTGCCATGACGGTATCCAATGTTCTTTGAAAACTTCCCAGGGAGTATTATCATCTAGATAATGAGTAACAGGAGCATTTCTTTGGTCATCAAAAACTTCAACTGTTACAAAACTTTTCTAACAATAGCCAAGCTGCATATGATGTTCAGAAATAAATGGTAATTCAATCCTTTTGGAAGGATCTCCATCTATACTGGGCATGGTGATAAAAAATCCATTCTTTCCATCTGGAGATATACAAGAACCATGAGGTTCTACTGCTGATAGAAAGGGTGTACCAAGAATACAATCAACCGGTAGATTAGAAATTTGAAATTTTATTCCCAAAGCATAATTTTCAAGGATCAAGATGCCTTTAGGAATTTCAAATTGAAAAGAAGTATTTACATTTCATAGTCCTATAGCTGATCCAAAACTAGGAAGCCAGTATTTTGCAGGGATAATATTTTTATGCAGCAGGTTTAAATCTGATCCAGTGTCTATTAGTGCAGTCAATGAAAAAATCTCTTGATTAATTTCTAACTGGATCTTTATATAATACTTCTGGTATTTGATAGGCAGAATCTTCATGCCTTTCATTCCCTGCATTTCTGTTGTAGTCTGTTCTAGGAGCACAATCTCAAAAGGGGCATCTTGAAATGGTGGAGGAATAGAAGCCAACCTTTCTTTAATCTTCTTGATTTCTTGTCTAGCCCATGAATCAACTTTATAACTACACTCAGCATCTAGCCTATTGACTATTTATTTTAACTCAGAGATTTCATTTCTAAGAAGTATAACTTCTTTGGCTAGTTCTGTAACAAAGATATTGTGCAGTTTTGGTTCTCTGTTAAACTTAATATATGTATTTCTGTTCTTATCAAAGGAAGCATCTAAAAACAAAGGCTGTCTTCTTGGTATTTCAAAATGTTTATCCTTTTGTTCTGCCTTGACAGTCTTAATAAAATTTTCAAGAAGGAAATTTTTCTTGTCACCTTCTGGAAGGCCTTTTATTTGGGCAAGCATTTGTGCCTCTTGATCACCTATGTTCTGAAACATACAGACTTTCAATTTTTCTTGAACTTGAGGTTCTGAATCAGAACCAGAACTGTCACTGCTACTTTCACAAGGACAAAATTTTGGATTGCTGCAATTACAATGTTGGTTTATCAGAATTTCATTTTCTGAAGAATATTCAAATTCTGATGTACTATTAGAAGAACAACATCCTTGTTGAAGAAGATGAACCTCTTCTTTTGGCTTCTTAAAAGGGTTATGGGGGCATGAACTTGTATCATGATTATTTTCCCCACACCTGTTGCAGTGAAGCTTTAAAATTAGTTGTCTCCTTTCGTGAGCCTCTTTTGCCTTTTGTTCATAATATTTTCCTTTTGTTTTTCTGGAGGCTTCATTTTCTAGAAAGTCATGAGTATAATGACCCTGCTTTCCACATATCTAGTAAGTTACTCTCTATTTTGCTTCATGAGTGTGAGATTTGAGCCTAATATCTTTTGGCTCATAATAATGGCTTTTAGGAACATACTTGTACCTAGCTTTGTATTTTCTCCCTTTTTCTCCTCTGAGGTCTTTCAACTTTTTTCTTCTTTTCCTTGATGGATTACAAAGATATAATCTAGATTGTTCACAGATTGACTTTTGATCAGGGAGATAAGAAGATTGTTCACAGATTGACTTACTTGGAAGAGCTGCCAAATAAATTTGTTTCCATAACAAGTTTTTACTTTCTTTGACTTCAAAAATTCTCTGTGTCCATTCTTTATGAAATTGTTCATATTCAGACATCTTTCTACATTTCATGTTCATAAGAACAATTTCATGTTTGTCAACAATTTCATTCTCTGTTCCACACCAATGCTCAAGTATCAAAGTAGTAAGAGCACCAATCATATTATTCACTGGAGTTCCATCAGTGTGGTATACAATATCTCTTTCTTCATCCTTTAAAACCTCTGCTTCCATTTTTGAAATCATTAATGGAGAGGAAATAACTTCCCACCATTTACTGAGGGTACCTGTGAAACACTGAATAATAGTTTTTCATGCTTCAATTTCTTTTTTTCCCTTCATACACATTATTTTGTATGAAACATACATTCTATTGATCAATTGTCTTATTTGAGCAATTGACATATTATCAATGTTCCATTCTTGGAAACAATTATCAGCAAATGTTTGTGATTCTGGAAGTCTCCCTTTCCCAACCAAGTCAGGGGCTGAGGGTCTAGCAGTGTGATGTGGGAGATTTTCATAACTTGGATTTTTTATGGTAACCATAGAATGATGATCTCTTGGAGATTTTGAAGAAGATTCAGGTGTTTCTTCTTCAGGTGGAAAATGTAATGGGAATCTTTTTACAATTTCTATCTCAGAAGGTTTATGTACAGGAGGTAGAATAGAAATATGAGAACTGGGAAGGATAAATGAGGTAGGAATGGGTTTGTCAGGTTGACTGGCTTTCCCCTTGATTTCTGTTAAGGTTCTTCCCATATGAGAGAAGGTTGTTCCCAATCCTTCCATGATTTCTTCATGGTTTCTTCTAGATTCTTTAGCTCTGTAAGAAATTTCTGATAAGGCAAAATCTATTTTCTCTTTTACATCAATGACTTTTTCTTGCATCTGATCTACAGATATAACAATAGTATTGGTAGATACTTGTAGTTCCATCATCTATTCCTTTCTTACATAGTCATTGGTTATAAAAGTATGTGTAGCCATTACTCTTAAGGCTGTATTAGTCCAATTTATTTGTTCTGAGATTGCTTGGACTCTTTTATCAATTCCTGACAACTGAGTGGCTCCTTTTGATAATAATAGAGGGACTGCTCTAACTTGTTTAGCGCTATATTCTAGCACAATCCCTTTAAAAGAAGGAAAAGTAGATTTTGATTCAACAATGCTTCCATCAAGACTTTACCATTTATGTTTTAGGGAAGGAGCTTCAGAACTTTCTCCTACCATCTGAACTATTGGATTTGTTTTAATTTCCTCCATTCAAAGAAGGAAATCCAACTATCTTCTTCAGACATAAAGTCTTTCCATTCTTTTGACAGCCTAAGTTTTTCAGAGTTTGAAGTGGTTGTGTTAGATTCTTTAGTCTCAGGATTTGTAAACAAATCCCAGTTCAGCATTCTTTTAATCCATTCATCAGGAATGGATCCTTTCTGGCATCCTTTTATAATTGTATGAAATTTATAAATTTCATCTATAGAAGGTTTTTGAATATCATTGGGTAAACGATTTGTAAATCTACAGTCTAGAATGACTATGTCACATTGTTTTGTATATCCTAACCCATACTTAGGAGTACCAGGTCGTCTCATGCCTTTATAAATATCTTTAATTCTGGGATCTAATGATTCAATTGAAGGCATGTAATGAATCATAAAACAGAAAGAATTCTCTAAAGTAGATGCAGAATAATCTACAGTATTATGTACAGATCTAACAGACAATGAAGAATCCATGATAGTAGATGTTATTATTTCTGCACAGAAAAGCAGGGCATTTAGTCTTATGTCTTCCCGAAAGAAGATTGGATAGGCTCCTAGCCGACTGCTCAGGAAGAAAATAGCAAATCTTTCAGAAGGTCGCAGTAGTGGAAACTGTGCCTTTAAACAACCCGAGACTACTGATACGGCCTTAATGTGTCGCAAGAGTGGAACTGTGCCTTTAAACAGCCCGAGACTCTTGATACGGCACTATGGATCCTTAACACACAGAGCAACTCACACAAGAATGTATATAGAGAGAAAACAAAGAGAGAATATCTATATCAGATCTAAGAGAGTCTGATATCATACCCGGGTTGAAAATGAGTGCATGGCTCTGATACTTATAGCGCGAGAAGGTTTGTGCCATGTTTTTTGGCTTCCTTTTGAATTTCATTTGGATTTATAAGAGAAATTGTTTGAGTGACATCACTATTCTACTGTATAGTACTTATAGATTCTTTAACAAAGACTCTGGTTATGGCTTTGAGATGGAACATATTTAGGTCTTGATAGACTTTATTTGGGGATATTGCAGGTAATTTCCAAGCTGCTTGCGGATTTGTTTCGACTTCTTTTATATCAACATGATTTATGCTTTGACTTCTATTTAAAGAAAACATTGACTCAAGGTTATTTACAGAGTCAGATCCAGAGGTACTGGTTTCTTTAGCATTTTTGAAATCTCTAAATGATACTGACCTGGAATCCATTTTAGTAGATATTGCTATTTCAGCACAGAAAAGCAGGGCGTTTAGTCTTATGTCTTCTCGAAAGAAGATTAGATAGGCTCCTGGCCGACTTCTCAGGCAGAAACTAGAAAATCTTTCAGAAGGTCACAGTAGTGGAAACTGTGCCTTTAAACAGCTCGAGACTATTGATACAGCCTTAGAGTGTCGCAAGAGTGGAACTGTGCCTTTAAACAGCCCAAGACTCTTGATACGACACTATGGATTCTTGACTCACACAAATATTTATAAGAGAAATTGTTTGAGTGACATCACTATTCTGATGTATAGTACTTATAGATTCTTTGACAAAGACTCTATAAGTTTGTGCCATGTTTTTTGGCTTCCTTTTGAATTTCTTTTGGATTTACAAGAGAAATTGTTTGAGTGACATCACTATTCTGCTTTATAGTACTTATAGATTCTTTGAAAAAGACTCTGGTTATGGCCATTTGTAAAGCTGCTCACACGAACAACTTTGTCAGGGGCCTCCTCTGTCAGAGAATGAATCTTGACTCTTGATCTCTTGTCTCATGCGCAATCTCCTCTCACCATATGGTCTTCCAGTTTCTGCTACTTCCGTCTGAACCAATATCGTCGGGTTAACCGCTTTACTTTGCTTAACGCCTAAACCTCACCACCCGAAGTCCATCAGGCTCTTGCAGCTCTATTTGAAGCCTATAGCCGATTTTCGGTGAACTTTCACATCTACCACTGCCCTTTAGCGGCCTCCTTGCCTTAGCGGGACTTACTACCACTGATCCACCGACGCCTTACACCAAACTACCAGCAACCTTGCCAACTAGATGAGCGAACTCTATCTTAGCAGTACCAAGGAACAATGGATGCAAATATGGGCAAATAAATGAGATCACAATGTGCGCATAATTGAGAGATGATAGACAAACATCAGACATATAATAACATGCAGAAGACTTTGTATTATCAGAGCATAAAATCTTTTGGGTATTACAATATGTGCCAGAGGCACTGATAACAGACTCAGAGAAGGATGCTCTTCGCTCGACTCACAGACTTACATACTTACAGAAAGACACGAAGCTTCAGACAAAAGGGAAGCTTAGAACCTAAGACCAACTATCACACAACTCACAAATTCGGGAATGAGAATAATGAGCTCTCCTCCTTTTATAGGAATTTTGGGAGGAAGAGTCATCATGAACCCAAGACCCGAATAGACTAGAGGCCCACTATGTCTGCCACCTAATCTTACTTTTAGGATTCGGCAGATGTATTCATGTAGGAATCTATGACCAAATCATTATTTTAGTAATAAATCCACCGAAAGCAGATTTAAATAGTAGATATGACGAGGGAGTCGTGCAATATTCCTCGGCCAGAGTACCATGTCACATGATAAAAGGTAGATCTGACAGGGTTGTCATGTAAGATTCCCCGACCAGAGGACAATCATACCTACCAAATCACATGCTAAATAGTAGAGCATCTTGGAAATGTGGGTCAATCCGCACCAAAAGTTGGAGAAGTGCTCCGAGATTCCAAGATTCTCTTTTATTGACAAGACCACACTATACATAGTGGAGTTTAATGACGGCAACCCACGGAACCCGAATGGCACCACTGTCGGCCATTTAGACATGAATTATTACACTGTGTAGATTTAAGGTACAAACCCACGGAAACCATAGATTAGAGTATTTTCAATCATTTTCAATGAAGCTAGAAAAGCTTTCCGGATAATGTAGGGTGTCCAACATCTTTGTATAAATTATCCGGACTATAAAGGGTATGCCATTGATGATCTGGAGAATAATCTTTGATTTGATTCCCCACTAAAAATGTTTGAAGATGAACATTCGTAAGATTTCTCCATCATTTGGTCCTTGATGGTAAAGATCTCGGATAACAGTAAGAGAAATGCAAGATCCTAAAACATAGGGGTCTATGGCGCTCTTGTTTAGACCAAAGTCTCTCCACTAGTCAGCAATCCAAATTGGGGGTCTTCCTGCAGTTGCAGAATTTATGCTACCAAATTTAACCATAATTATCATATCCTCCTTTTGAGCAAATTCCCACCACATCTTTCTGTATTCATGATAATTTATGCTTGTTTCTGTAAAGATGATATTAGGATTCCCTTCGGGCCAATGAGATAATTATCTGGTTCTGTTTAAACAAAAATATTGTTGATTGTTACCTTCAGTATTTCTTATGTCCCGGATTAATGTTATATCATGGAAAAGTTCTGTTAAGGCATACTGTGCTCGGGATGCCCTTTCATTGCTCTGAGTGGTTAAGGGAGCCAAAATATTTGATATTCTTCTTCCCCTTACTTCAGGAACCAGACTGGAGTATGAAACTTGTTTTGCTTGAGATAGAAGTTTTGTACTTCTTAATTCCCACCGGGGTATCCATTCTTCTGTATAACATCTCCAGCTTAGAGTATTAGGAATATTTATTACCTGCTCTTCTTCATTTCTAAGCTGTACAGAGATTAATACGCAGGAATTTTGTAAATGTTCTCTATTTAAGAAATCTGGAATGGAATTATTAGCCCCTTTAAAATGTTCTATTGAAAAATCAAAACTGTTGAAAAGGGCCTGCCATCTTGCAAATTTAGAATCTCCAAGATTTTTTAGTTCCTTGTTTAAAACCTTATTCATTGTTGCAGCATCAGTCCTAAGAAGAAATCTTTTGTAAATCAAATAGATTTCAAATTTATGTATGGCATTCAGAGGAGCTTTAATTTCTTTATCTAATGCAAAATATTTTTTCTCTGTTGCTTGCCATAAACCAGAGGCAAATTGAATAACTTCTTCCTTTCCCTTGTCTTTGACTTGTTTTAAAATTTCTCCCTAGCCAATATTACTGGCATCAGTTTCTACAATCTTTGGGAGATTATCATCAGAGATATCTAGGATGGGAAGATTCTTTGTCCTGACTTTGATATTTCTTGCAGCTTGAGTATGTGCCTCTGTCCAGGGACTTGGTTCTTTTTTCAATCTATCAGTTAGGAGTCTTCTATCTTGTGCACAGTATTTATAAAAATGGCTTATATAATTTAGACTTCCTAAGAACCTTTGCAGCTGTGTCTTATCAATAATCTTGTCTGGAAATTTACTTGCAAATTCAACAGCATGAGTTTGCAGAGTGATTTGGCCATTGTCAATAGTATGACCAAGAAATTTGATCTGTGTATGGAAAAGTTCAACCTTTTTCTTGGATAATACTAGCCCATCTTGCTTGACGACTTGCAAAAGATTCTTCAGATGTTTAAAATACTGATCTATGCATGAAGAGAAAACCAAAATGTCATCAATATATACAATGATCCAATCAAAATATGGCTTTAAAGTATCATCCATTACCCTTTGAAATTTTACAGGAGAATTCTTTAGCCAAAAAGGCATCACATTCCATTAATAATGCCCAACAGGGACATTAAAAGCAGTTTTAAATTTGTCCTTTTCATGAATGGCTACTTGCCAGAATCCTGATTTCAAATCAAATTTTGAAAAAATCTTTGCACCTGCAATTCTGGTAACAAGGCTTCTTTTATTTGGAATGGGATAAGTATCATCTGCTAATACTTTATTGAGGGGTTTATAGTTGACTACTAATATAGGAACTCCTCTTATTTGTTCTGAATGTTTATTTACATAAAACCCATAACAGTTCCAAGGACTAGTAGATTTTCTTATTAGTTCATTTTTGAGTAAACCCTCAATTTCATCTGCACAAAGCTTTTGGTATTCAGCATTCATTGGTATGGCTCTACTTTTACAAGGATTTCCCTGATAGTCTTCTCTATAAGGAAGGAATACTTCATGCTTTTTCTGCTTCCAAAAGGCAGTAGGATTTTCTGAGCAAACTGAATTAATAAATTCTTCTTTTAAGAAGAAGATATTTTCTTGGATGTTTATTTGTTTCAATTGATCTTGAATTCTGATTTATGTCTGGAAGGCCTTCAGCTCTTTTATCTTTTCAACCTTTCTAAGATTAAGCTGAACAACATCAGAAATCCTAGGAGTAGATATAAATGGGAGTTTAATTATTTTACTACCCTGGATTGTAATGAAGTATCCTGGCTTTTCTGGAGTCACCATGGTTGAACCATGGGGAGAAACTGCTGCAAGGAAGGGAGTGCCAAGGATACAAGCAACAGGGATATCTGCTAATAAGAATTTCATTTTAAGACAGAAATCTTGGAAACAGAGAATTGCTTCTGGAACCTGGAATGAAATATTATTTATGATGTTTCCTAATCCCACAACCATAGCCTGAGTTTTTTCCCATAAAGATACAGGGATAACATGCTTATTTAGCATATTCAAATCTGATCCAGTATCAATTAACGTCTTCAATTTAAAATGCAGGTCTTGAATTTTTAGTTCAATCAAGACATGATATTTTTTATGTTTGAGTTGAAGACTTTCATCCTTTTCTTCTTTCTTCTATTCTGGAGTATTTTCCATGGATTTCTTGATCCTACTGATTTCTCTTCCTAAATCAGAAATAGAAAGAGTGTTGACTGGATAGCAGATGGGATTAGCTTTTTGAGGAATTAATTTCCAGGAATTCTCTTTTTTGAGAATAGTTGTTCTTCTCCACTCATAGAAAGATATATACATATTTTCTTTTTCCATAAAGTTCTTCCAGTCTTGAGATAATTTAATCTTTTCTTCATTTGAAGTTCTCTTGGAAAATTCTCTTGCTTTTGGATGAGTATATAGATCCCAATTCAACATTTCTTTCATCCATTCTCGTTTTATGAATTCTTTTGACATCCTTTAAAAAGAGTCAATTTTTTATTTTATTTTTCTGGAACATATGGTCTTCTTGTATCCTCAGGGATGTAGGATTCTTTTCTGGATTTTATTTTTTCATCCAGATTATCTTGGATAACCAAAACATGGGAATCATGAGGAAAGGGAATGTCAGAATATTGGGGATGTGGACATTGGTCTTTAGCAGTAGAACTTGGTGGAGGATTATTCGTTCTGGGATTGTGATTGACATGCTCAAAATGTATTCTGTCATTTTCTTCAAATATTTGAAGAGTAGATAGAGTAATGATTTCTCCACAGTAAAAACATTTTACTGCAAAGCGACTTTTGCCCATTTGTCGTGTTAAGGCTTGTAAAGAAGGATGTAGGCAAAATGATGTTGAGGAGGAAGGAATTTTACAAGAAGAAGATTTAGAAAGAGATCTTTGGGGAAAAGAAATGACTGCAGCATCTGATGTCTCCTTGATTTGGGTAGAAGTAATATATTTTTGTACAGGAGACTTTGGTATATCAATAACCCAATCAGTGGGAAAAGAGAGGTTTTCCCATTTTATAGTACAATGTTCCATTTTTTGATTTAAAGAGTCGGTTATGACCAGAGTGCTTGACTGAGAGTCTTTGCTAGGGGTATGTAGGATGACTGGAAACATAGTATTTGTATGCCTAAAGCATCCCCTGGCTTGGAAATCTATATTTGTTCGAGTAGATATCATGTCGAACCCAGTTATCTGAATCTGTAGTTTAAGGATATCTGCAAGGTTTTCATCAAAAGTATATACAGAGAAATTTGGGTAACAGTCACAATAGACTGGTCCGTTGGATAAAGGAGCAACAATTCCTCCAATCAGAGAATCGGTAAACTTGTTATGAGTTAGATCCCTGAATGTGCAAAGTACATAGGAATCTATCCCTTTGTGGACTAATGCATTTATCCCGATTCTGATACATCCAAAATGCAGAAAGTTTGTGGCATGTTTTTTGGCTTCCTTTTGAATTTCTTTTGGATTTATAAGAGAAATTGTTTGAGTGACATCACTATTCTGTTGTATAGTACTTATAGATTCTTTGAAAAAGACTCTGGTTATGGATTTTATATGGAACATATTTAGGTCTTGATAGACTTTATTTGGGGATATTGCAGGTAATTTCCAAGTTGCTTGCGGATTTGTTTCGACTTCTTCTATATCAGCATGATTTATTCTTTGACTTCTATTTAAAGAAAACATTGACTCAAGGTTATTTATAGAGTCATATCCAGAGGTACTGGTTTCTTCATCATTTTTGACATCTCTAAATGATATTGACCTGGAATCCATTTTAGTAGATATTACTATTTCAGCACAGAAAAGCAGGGCGTTTAGTCTGATGTCTTCTCGAAAGAAGATTAGAGAGGCTCCTGGCGGACTGCTCAGGAAGAAACTAGAAAATATTTTAGAAGGTCGCAGTAGTGGAAACTGTGACTTTAAACAGCCCAAGACTACTGATACGGCCTTAGAGTGTCGCAAGAGTGGAACTGTGCCTTTAAACAGCCCGAGACTCTTGATATGGCACTATGGATTCTTGACTCACACAAATATTTATACAGAGAGAAAACAAAGAGAGAATAGCTATATCAAATCTAAGAGAGTCTGATATCATACCAAGGTTGAAAATGAAAGCCAAGACCAAAATAGACTAGTGGCCCACTATGTCTGCCACCTAATCTTACTTTTAGGATTCAGAAGATGTATTCACGCAGTAATCTCTGACCAAATTATTATTTTAATAATAAATCCACTGAAAGCAGATTTAAACAGTAGATTTGATGAGGGAGTTGTGCAAGATACCTCGGCCAGAGTACCATGTCACATGATAAACAGTAGACCTAACGGGGTTGTCATGTAAGATTCCCCGACCATAGGACAATCATACCTACCAAATCACATGCTAAACAGTAGAGCATCTTGGAAATGTGGGTCAATCCGCACCAAAAGTCGGAGAAGTGCTCCGAGTTTCCAAGATTCTCATTATTGAAATGACAACACTATGTAAAAAGTGGAGTTTTAAGATGGCAACCCATGAAATCCGAATGGCACCACTGTCGGCCATTTAGACTTGAATCATTACAAGGTGGAGTTTTAAGGTACAAACCCACGGAAACCTTTATTATAATGGATGATCATGGAAATGTCGGAAGTTATATGGGTCCCAATGCTGAGTATATACTTCCCGAACCAATTTAGGATCATTATTACTTTTTGGATCTTGGTGGAGTAAGAACTTGGTTCGTATAATCCATGGGTGTTTTTCCCCAATAAACATCATCTTTTATTCTTCTTCAGAAAATAAGTCAGAAATAGTATCAAGTCTTCTGTTATGAAATAGGAACATTCTTCCGACTTCTGTCACATCTGGATTGATACTAACTGGATTAAATCCAAACTGATTCCACCATTCTAATAACCAATCAGGTTTAGGCCAATCCCTGAAGGAATGAGAAAATCTTACCATGCAATAATAATACTTATACATGTCTGTCAAGAGCCACATATTAAACCACATAGTTTTATACTGATAGTAATCCACATCGTATATCTTTTCATTTGGATTTTGATTTGGCCATTCTGGAATAGTTCTCATTCTATTTATTTGGAAGAAATGATATGCAGGAGTTTCTTCCCATCTTTGGGTTTGATGATCATACCATTGTCTATTAGCAGATCTCAGTCTACTCAGGTCCCCCATTTCAACGAGTTTTTCTCTAGATGCAATAGTGATTGGTTGATGGATTCTACCAAGTATGTGTTGTGGAGGAAGTACATTTATATGAGTATTTCTTGAAAACCTTGGTAGGCCTAATTCTACCTTTTCTGAATGCCTGAGCTTCCATGACGGTATCCAATGTTCTTTGAAAACTTCCCAGGGAGTATTATTATCCAGATAATGAGTAACAGGAGCATTTCTTTGGTCATCAAAAACTTCAACTGTTACCAAACTTTTCTGACAATCAGCAAGCTGCATATGATGTTCAGAAATAAATGGTAATTCAATCCTTTTGGAAGGATCTCCATCTATACTGGGCATGGTGATAAAAAATCATTCTTTCCATCTGGACATATACAAGAACCATGAGGTTCTACTGCTGATAGAAAGGGTGTACCAAGAATACAATCAACTGGTAGATCAGAAATTTGAAATTTCATTCCCAAAGAATAATTTTCAAGGATCAAGATGCCTTTAGGAATTTCAAATTGAAAAGAAGTATTTACATTTCCTAGTCCTGTAGCTGATCCAAAACTAGGAAGACAGTATTTTGCAGGGATAAGATTTTTATGCAGCAGGTTTAAATCTGATCCAGTGTCTATTAGTGCAGTCAATGAAAAAATCTCTTGATTAATTTCTAACTGGATCTTTATATAATACTTCTGGTATTTGATGGGCAAAATCTTCATGCCTGTGATTCCCTACATTTTTGTTGTAGTCTGTTCTAGGAGCACAGTCTCAAAAGGGGCATCTTCCAATGGTGGAGGAATAGAATCCAGCCTTTCTTTAATCTGCTTGATTTCTTGTCTAGCACATGAATCAACTTTATAACTGCACTCAGCATCTAGCCTGTTGACTGTTTCTTTTAACTCAGAGATTTTCTTTCTAAGAAGTATAACTTCTTTGGCTAGTTCTGTAACAAAGATATTGTAAAGTTTTGGTTCTCTGTTAAACTTAATATATGTCTTTGTGTTCTTGTCAAAGGAAGCATCTAAAAACAAAGGTTGTCTTCTTGGTATTTCAGAATGTTTACCCTTTTGTTCTACCTTGACAGTCTTAATAAAAGTTTCAAGAAGGGAATTTCTCATGTCACCTTTTGGAAGGCCTTTTATTTGGGCAAGCATTTGTGCCTCTTGATCTCCTGTCTTCTGAAACATACAGACTTTCAATTTTTCTTGAACTTCAGGTTCTGAATCAGAACCAGAACTGTCACTGCTACTTTCACAAGTACAAAATTTTGGATTGCTGCAACTACAATGTTGGTTTATCAGAATTTCATTTTCTGAAGAATATTCAAATTCTGATGTACTATTAGAAGAACAACATCCTTGTTGAAGAAGATGAACCTCTTCTTTTGGCTTGTTAAAAGGGTTATGGGGGCATGAATTTGTATCATGATTATTTGCGC
The DNA here is from genome assembly GCA_009831015.1 of Picea engelmannii. Classification (NCBI taxonomy): domain Eukaryota; kingdom Viridiplantae; phylum Streptophyta; class Pinopsida; order Pinales; family Pinaceae; genus Picea; species Picea engelmannii. Next base: position 305,495 of record ML778493.1, read on the forward strand.
CACACCTGTTGCAGTGAAGCTTTAAAATTAATTGTCTCCTTTCCTGAGCCTCTTTTGCCTTTTGTTCAGAATATTTTCCGTTTGCATTTCTGGAGGCTTCATTTTCTAGATAGTCATGAGCATAATGGCCTTGCTTTCCACATATCCAGCAAGTTACTCTCTGTTTTGCTTCATGAGTGTGAGATTTGCGCCTAATATCTTTTGGCTCATAATAATGGCTTTTAGGAACATACTTGTACCTAGCTTTGTATTTTTTCCCTTTTTCTCCTCTGAAGTCCTTCGGCTTTTTTCTTCTTTTCCTTGATGGATTAGAAAGATATAATCCATATTGTTCATAGATTGATTTTTGATCAGGGAGATAAGAATATTTTGACACAGAATTTTGTATTTTCATACTAGTACATAGTCCTACCAAAGTTTTGGTTACTAAGGAATATATTTCTCCCCAAGTATACAATTCATAAGGAAGTTTGAAGACTTCCTCCATCTTTAGGTATTCTACAAACTTACCTGGAAGAGCTGCCAAATAAACTTGTTTCCATAGAAAGTTTTTACTTTCTTTGACTTCAAAAATTCTCTGTGTCCATTCTTTATGAAATTGTTCATATTCAGACATCTTTCTACATTTCATATTCATAAGAACAATTTCATGTTTATCAGCAATTTCATTCTTTGTTCCACACCAATGCTCAAGTATCAAAGTAGTAAGAGAACCAATCATATTATTTACTAGAGTTGCATCAGTGTGGTATACAATATCTCCTTCTTCATCCTTTAAAACTCCTGCTTCCATTTTTGAAATCATTAATGGAGAGGAAATAACTTCACACCATTTACTGAGGGTACCTGTGAAACACTGAATAATAGGTTTGCATGATTCAATTTTTGTTTTTCCCTTCATACACATTATTTTGTATGAAACATACATTCTATCGATCAATTGTCTTATTTGAGCAATTGACAAATTATCAATGTTGCATTCTTGGAACCAATCATCAACAAATGTTTTTGATTCTGGAAGTCTCTCTTTCCCAACCAAGTCAGGGGCTGAGGGTCTAGCAGTGTGATGTGGGAGATTTTCATAACTTGGATTTTTTATGGTAACCAGAGAATGATGATCTCTTGGAGATTTTGAAGAAGGTTCAGGTGTTTCTTCTTCAGGTGGAAAATGTAATGGGAATCTTTTTACAATTTCTATCTCAAAAGGTTTATGTACAGGAGATAGAATAGAAATATGAGAACTGGGAAGGATAAATGAGGTAGGAATGGGTTTTTCAGGTTGACTGGCTTTCTCCTTGATTTCTGTTAAGGTTCTTCCCATATGAGAGAAGGTTGTTCCCAATCCTTCCATGATTTCTTCATGGTTTCTACTAGACTCTTTATCTCTATAAGAAATTTCTGATAAGGCAAAATCCATTTTCTCTTTTACATCAATGACTTTTTCTTGCCTCTGATCAACAGATCTAATAATAATATTGGTAGATACTTTTAGGTCCATGATCTATTCCTTTCTTGCATAGTCATTGGTTATAAAAGTATGTGTATCCATTCCTCTTAAGGATGTATTAGTCCAATTTATTTGTTCTAAGATTGCTTGGACTCTTTTATCAATTCCTGACAACTGAGTGGCTTCTTCTGATAATAATAGAGGGACTGCTCTAACTTGTTTAGCGCTATCTTCTAGCACAGTCCGTTTAAAAGGAGGAAAAGTAGATTTTGATTCAACAATGCTTCCATCAAGTCTTTTCCATTTATGTTTCAGGGAAGGAGCTTCAGAACTTTTTCCTACGATCTGAACTATTGGATTTTGTTTTAATTTCCTCCATTCAAAGAAGGAAATCCAACTATCTTCTTCAGACATAAAGTCTTTCCATTCTTTTGACAACCTAAGTTTTTTAGAGTTTGAAGTGGCTGTGTTAAATTCTTTAGTCTCAGGATTTGTAAACAAATCCCAGTTCAGCATTCTTTTAATCCATTCATCAAGAATGGATCCTTTCTGGCATCCTTTCATAATTGTATGAAATTTATAAATTTCATCTATAGAAGGTTTCTTAATATCATTGGGTAAATGATTTGTAAATCTAAAATATGGAATGACTATGTCACATTGTTCTGTATATCCTAACCCATACTTAGGAGTACTAGGTGGTCTCATGCCTTTATAGATATATTTAATTCTGGTATCTAATGATTCAATTGAAGGCATGTAATGAATCACAAAATAGAAAGAATTCTCTAAAGTAGATGCAGAAGAATCTACAATATTATGTACATATCTAACAGACAATGAAGAATCCATGATAGTAGATGTTACTATTTCTGCACAGAAAAGCAGGGCATTTAGTCTTATGTCTTCCCGAAAGAAGATTAGACAAGCTCCTGGCCGACTGCTCAGGCAGAAACTAGCAAATCTTTCAGAAGGTCGCAGTAGTGGAAACTATGCCTTTAAACACCTGAGACTACTGATACGGCCTTAATGTGTCGCAAGAGTGGAACTGTGCCATTAAACAACCCGAGACTCTTGATACGACACTATGGATCCTTAACACACAGAGCGACTCACACAAGAATGTATACAGAGAGAAAACAAAGAGCGAATAGCTATATCAGATCTAAGAGAGTCTGATATCATACCCGGGTTGAAAATGAGTGCATGGCTCTGATACCATTTGTATCAGAGCTATGCACTCATTTTCAACCCGGGTATGATATAAGACTCTCTTAGATCTGATATAGCTATTCTCTCTTTGTTTTCTCTCTGTATAAATATTTGTGTGAGTCAAGCATCCATAGTGCCGTATCAAGAGTCTCGGGATGTTTAAAGGCACAATTCCACTCTTGCGACACTCTAAGGCCGTATAAGTAGTCTCGGGTTGTTTAAAGGCACAGTTTCCACTACTGAAACCTTGTGAAAGATTTGTTAGTTTCTGCCTGAACAATCGTCCAGGAGCCTGTCTAATCTTCTTTCGAGAAGACATAAGACTAAATGCCCTGCTTTTCTGTGCTCAAATAGTAATATCTACTAAAATGTATTCCAGGTCAGTATCATTTAGAGATGTCAAAAATGATGAAGAAATCAGTACCTCTAGATCTGACTCTGTAAATAACCTTGATTCAATGTTTTCTTTAAATAGAAGTCAAAGCATAAATCATGCTGATATAGAAGAAGTCAAAACAAATCCACAAGTAGCTTGGAAATTACCTGCTATATCCCCAAATAAAGTCTATCAAGACCTAAATATGTTCCATCTCAAAGCCATAACCAAAGTCTTTGTAAAAGAATCTATAAGTACTATACAACAGAATAGTGATGTCACTCAAACAATTTCTCTTATAAATCCAAAAGAAATTCAAAAGGAAGCCAAAAAACATGCCACAAACTTTCTGCATTTTGGATGTATCAGAATCGGGATAAATGCATTAGTCCACAAAGGGATAGATGCCTATGTACTTTGCACAGTCAGGGATCTAACTCATAACAAGTTTACCGATTCTTTGATTGCAGGAATTGTTGCTCCTTTATCCAACGGACTAGTCTATTTTGAATGTTGCCCAAATTTCTCTGTATATACTTGCAGATATCCTTAAACTACAGATTCAGACAACTGGGTTCGACATGAGATCTACTCGAACAAATATAGTTGTCCAAGCCAGGGGATGCTTTAGGCATACAAATACTATGTTTCCAGCTGTCCTACATACCCCTAGCAAAGACTCTCAGTCAAGCACTCTGGTCATAACCGACTCTTTAAATCAAAAAATGGAACATTGTACTATAAAATGGGAAAACCTCTCTTTTCCCATTGATTGGGTTATTGATATACCAAAGTCTCTTGTACAAAAATCTATTACTTCTTCCCAAATCAAGGAGACATCAGATGTTGCAGTCATTTCTTTTCCCCAAAGATCTCTTTCTAAATCTTCTTCTTGTAAAATTCCTTCCTCCTCAACATCATTTTGCCTACATCCTTCTTTACAAGCCTTAGCATGACAAATGGGCAAAATTCCCTTTGCAGTAAAATGTTTTGACTGTGGAGAAATAATTTCTCTGTCTACTCTTACCATATTTGAAGAAAATGACAGAATACATTTTGAGCATGTCAATCACAATCCCAGAACAAATAATACGCTCTACTGCTAAAGACCAATGTATGAGACTCTTGATATGACACTATGGATCCTTAACACACAGAGCGACTCACACAAGAATGTATATAGATAGAAAACAAAGAGCGAATAGCTATATCAGATCTAAGAGAGTCTCATATCATACCCAGGTTGAAAATGAGTGCATGGCTCTAATACCATTTGTAAAGCTGCTCACACGAACAACTTTGTCAGGGGCCATCATGAAGCCAAGAGTCATCATGAGGAAGAGTCATCATGAAGCCAAGACCCAAATAGACTAGTGGCCCACTATGTCTTCCACCTAATCTTACTTTTAGGATTCGACAGATGTATTCACGCAGGAATCTCTGATAGACTTGATGCATTCTTCCAAGTGTATGTTGAGGGGGAAGTACATTTATACTTGTATTTCTTGAAAACCCAGGCAATCCCAACTCAACTTCATCCGAGGCCCTGAATTGCCATTCTGGTATCCAATTTCTTTCAAATTCTTCCCAAGGAGTATTATCATCTAGATAATGAGTAACTGGAACATTTCTCTGATCATCAAAAACTTCTACTATTACCAAACTTTTCTTGCAATAAGCAAGCTGCATATGATGTTCAGAAATAAATGGTAATTCTATACTTTTGGAAGGACTTCCATTTATGCTGGGCATGGTAATAAAGAATCCGTTTTTACCATCTGGACATATACAAGAGCCATGAGGTTCCACTGCTGATAAAAAAGGTGTGCCAAGGATACATTCAACTGGTAAATCAGAAATTTGGAATTTCATTCCTAATGCATAATCTTCAAGGATCAGGATGCCTTTAGGAACTTCAAATTGAAAAGAAGTATTTACATTTCCTAGTCCTGTAGCTGATCCAAAACTAGGAAGCCAATATTTTGTAGGGATAAGATCTTTGTGTAGCAGATTTAAATATGATCCAGTATCTATCATTGCAGTTAATGAAAATATTTCTTGGTTAATTTCTAACTGGATCTTTATATAATACTTATGGTATTTGATAGGCAGAATCTTCATACCTGTCATTCCCTGCATTTCTGTTGTGGTTTGTTCTAAGAATACAGTCTCAAAAGGGGTGTCTTCTAGTGGTGGGGGAATGGAATCCATCCTTTCTTTAATCTGCTTGATTTCTTATCTATCCCATGAATCAACCTTATAACTGCACTCAGCATCTAATCTGTTGATTGTTTCTTTTAACTCAGAGACTTCCTTTCTAATAAGTATGAATTCTTTGGCTAGATCTGTAACAGAGATATTATGAAGTTTTGGTTCTCTGTTGAACTTAATATATGTTTTGGTATTTTTATCAAAGGAAGCATCTACGAACAAAGGTTGTCTAGTGGGGATTCCAAAGGACTTTTCCTTTTGTTCTTTTTTGACAGTCTTAATAAATGTTTCAAGAAGGGAATTTTTCATATCACCTTCTGGAAGGCCTTTTATTTGGGAAAGCATTTGTGCCTCTTGATCTCCTGTGTCTTGAAACATACAGACTTTCAATTTTTCTTGAATTTCAGGTTTTGAATCAGAATCAGAACTGTCACTGCTACTTTCACAAGTGCAAAAATTTGGATTGCTGCAACTGCAATGTTGATTCATCAATATTTCATTTTCTGAGAAATATTCAAATTCTGATGTACTATTAGAAGAACAACATCCCTTTTGAAGAAGATGAACTTCTTCTTTTGGTTTAAAATGATTATGGGGCATGAATTTGTATCATGATTATTTTCCCCACACCTATTGCAGTGAAGCTTTAGAATCAATTGCCTCCTTTCCTGAGCCTCTTTTTCTTTTTGTTCAGAAAAATTTCCTTTTGTTTTACTGGAGGTTTCATTTTCTAGACAGTCATGAGCATAATGGCCCTGCTTTCCACAAATCCAGCAGGTTACTCTCTATTTTGCTTCATGAGTATGAGCCCTGAGCTTAATATCCTTTGGCTCATAATAATGACTTTTAGGAACATACTTGTACCTAGCTTTATATTTTCTTCCTTTTTCTCCCCCGAATTCTTTAGGCTTTTTTCTTCTCTTTCTTGCTAGATTAGAGAGATATAATCCATATTGTTCACAGATTGATTTTTGGTCAGGGAGATAAGAATATTTTGACACAGAATTTTGTATTTTCATGCTGGTACATAGTCCTACCAATGTTTTGGTTATTAAGGAATATATTTCTCCCCAAGTATACAATTCATAAGGAAGTTTGAAAACTTCCTCCATTTTTGGGTCTTCCACAAACTTACATGGGAGGGCTACCAAATAAACTTGTTTCCATAACACGTTTTTGCTTTCTTTGACTTCAAAGATTCTTTGTGTCCATTCTTTATTAAATTGTTCATATTCAGACATCTTTCTGCATTTCATATTCATGAGAACAATTTCGTGTTTATCAGCAATTTCATTCTCTGTTCCACACCAGTGTTCAAGTATTAAAGTAGTGAGAGCACCAATCATATTATTCACTGGGGTCCCATTTGTATGATACACAAAATCTCCTTCTTCATCTTTTAAAATTTCTACTTCCATTTTTGAAATCATTAAAGGAGAAGAAATAACTTCCCACCGTTTACTGAGAGTACCAATAAAACATTGAATGATAGTTTTGCATGATTCAACTTATGTTTTGCCTTTCATGCACATTATTTTGTATGACACATACATCCTATCAATCATTTGTCTGATCTGTGGAATAGACAAATTGTTAATGTTCCATTCTTGGAACCAATCATCGACAAATTTTTGGGTTTCAGGAAGTCTACCTTTTTCTGACTAGATCAGGAGCAGATGGTCTGGAAGAGGGATGTGGAAGATTATCATAGGCTGGGTTTTTTATGGTGACCAAAGAATGATGATCTTTAGAAGGGTTTGAAGAAGATTCATGTGTTTCTTCTTCAGAAGGAAAATGTAAAGGAAATATTTTTACAATTTCTATTTCAGAGGGTTTATGTACAGGAGATAGGATAGAAATGTGAGGGCTAGGAAGGATAAAGGAAGCAGGAATAGGTTTGTCAGGTTGACTTGTTCTATCCTTTATTTCTGTTAAGATTCTTCCCATGTGTGAAAAAGAAGTTCCCAATCCTTCCATAATTTCTGCATGTTTTCTGCTGGACTCTTTGGCCTTATACTCAATTTCTAATAAAGAAGAATCCATTTTATCTTTCACATTAATGACCTTTTCTTGTATTTGGTCTACGGATCTAACAATGGTATTAGTAGATACTTGGAGATCCATGATTTGGTCTTTTCTTGCATAGTCATTTGTTATGAAAGTATGTGTGGCCATTCCTCTTAAAGCAGTATTAGTCCAATTTCACTGCTCTGAAACTGATTGAACTCTTTTGTCAAATCCTGATAATTGAATAGCTTCTTCTGAGAGTAATAGAGGAATTACTCTAACTTGTTTAGAATTGTATTATAGTACAATTCCTTTGAAAGGGGGAAAAGTGGATTTTGATTCAACAATGCTGCCATCAAGGCTTTTCCACTTATGCTTTGCAGAAGGACATTCAGAGATTTCTCCTATCATTTGGACTATTGGGTTTTGTTTTAATTTCCTCCATTAAAAGAAGGAAATCCAGCTATCTTCTTCAGACATGAAATCTTTCCATTCTTTTGATAGTCTTAATTTTTCAGAATTTGGAGTGACTGTATCAAAATATTTTGTCTCAGGATTTGTAAACAAATCCCAGTTCAGCATTCTTTTAATCCATTCATCAGGAATGGATCCTTTCTGGCATCCTTTCATGATTGTATCAAATTTATGAATTTCATCTACAGATGGCCTTTGTATATCTTTGAGCAAAGGATTTGTAAATCTACAGTATGGAATGACTGTGTCACATTGTTCAGTATATCCTAACCCATACTTAGGAGTACCAGGTGGTCTCGTGCCTTTATAGATATCTTTAATTATGGGATCTAATGATTCAATTGAAGGCATGTAATGAATCACAAAACAGAAAGAATTCTCTGAAGTAGATGCAGAAGAATCTACAGTATTATGTACAAATCTAACAGACAATGAAGAATCCATGATAGTAGATGTTACTATTTCTTCACAGAAAAGTAGGGTGTTTCGTCTTATGTCTCAAGAAAGAAGATTAGACAGGCTCCTGGCCAACTGCTCAGGCAGAAACTAGCAAATCTTTCAGAAGGTCAAAGTAGTGGAAACTGTGCCTTTAAACAGCCCAAGACTACTGATACGGGCTTAATGTGTCGCATGAGTGGAACTGTTCGTTTAAACAGCCCAAGACTCTTGATACGGCACTATGGATCCTTAACACACAGAGCGACTCACACAAGAATGTATACAGAGAGAAAACAAAGAGAGAATAGTTATATCAGATCGAAGAGAGTCTGATATCATACCCAGGTTGAAAATGAGTGCATGGATATGATACAAATGGTATCAGAGCCATGCACTCATTTTCAACCCATGTATGATATCAGACTCTCTTAGATCTGATATAGCTATTCTCTCTTTTTTTTATCTCTGTATACATTCTTGTGTGAGTCACTCTGTGTGTTAAGGATCCATAGTGTCGTATCAAGAGTCTCAGGCTGTTTAAAGGCACAGTTCCACTCTTGCGACACATTAAAGCCGTTTCAGTAGTCTTGGGCTATTTAAAGGCACAGTTTCCACTACTGCGACCTTCTGAAATATTTGCTAGTTTCTACCTGAGCAGTCGACCAGGAGCTTGTCTAATATTCTTTCAGGAAGACATAAGACTAAACGCCCTGCTTTTCTGTGCAGAAATAGTAACATATACTATCATGGATTCTTCATTGTCTGTTAGATCTATACATAATAATGTAGATTCTTCTGCATCTACTTCAGAAAATTCTTTCTGTTTTGTGATTCATTACATGCCTTCAATTGAAACATTAGATCCCAGAATTAAAGATATCTATAAAGGCATGAGACCACCTGGTACTCCTAAGTATGGGTTAGGATATACAGAACAATGTGACACAGTCATTCCAGACTGTAGATTTACAAATCCTTTACCCAATGATATTCAACAACCTTCTATAGATGAAATTTATAAATTTTATACAATTATGAAAGGATGCCAGAAAGTATCCATTCCTGATGAATGGATTAAAAGAATGTTGAACTGGGATTTGTTTACAAATTCTGAGACTAAATAATTTAACACAGTCACTTCAAACTCTGAAAAACTTAGGCTTTCAAAAGAATGGAAAGACTTTATGTCTGAAGAAGATAGTTGGATTTCCTTCTTTGAATGGAGTAATTTAAAACAAAATCCAATAGTTCAGATGGGAGTAGAAAGTTTTGAAGCTCCTTCCCTGAAACATAAATGGAAAATTCTTGATGGAAGCATTGTTGAATCAAAATCTACTTTTCCCCCTTTTAAAGGGATTGTGCTAGAAGATAGCACTAAACAAGTTAGAGCAGTCCCTCTATTATTATCAGAAGAAGCCGTTCAGTTGTCAGGAATTGATAAAAGAGTCCAAGCAATCTCAGAACAAATAAATTGGACTAATACAGCCTTAAGAGGAATGGCTACACATACTTTTATAACCAATGAATATGTAAGAAAGGAACAGATCATGGACCTACAAGTATCTACCAATACTATTGTTAGATCTGTAGATCAGATGCAAGAAAAAGTCATTGATGTAAAAGAGAAAATGGATTTTGCCTTATCAGAAATTTCTTACAGAGCTAAAGAGTGTAGCAGAAACCATGAAGAAATCATGGAAGGATTGGGAACAACCTTCTCTCATATGGGAAGAACCTTAACAGAAATCAAGGGGAAATCCAGTCAACCTAACAAACCCATTCCTACATCATTTATCCTTCCCAGTTCTCATATTTCTATTCTATCTCCTGTACATAAACCTTCTGAGATAGAAATTGTAAAAAGACTCCCATTACATTTTCCACCTGAAGAAGAAACACCTGAATCTTCTTCAAAATCTCCAAGAGATCATCATTCTATGGTTACCATAAAAAATCCAAGTTATGAAAATCTCCCACATCACACTGCTAGACCCTCAGCCCCTGACTTGGTTGGGAAAGGGAGACTTCCAGAATCACAAACATTTGTTGATGATTGGTTCGAAGAATGGAACATTGATAATCTGTCAAATGTTCAAATAAGACAATTGATCGATAGAATGTATGTTTCATACAAAATAATGTGTATGAAGGGAAAAACAGAAATTGAAGCATGCAAAACTATTATTCAGTGTTTCACAGGTACCCTCAGTAAATGGTGGGAAGTTATTTCCTCTCCATTAATGATTTAAAAAATGGAAGCATAAGTTTTAAAGGATGAAGAAGGAGATATTGTATACCACACTGATGGAACTCCAGTGAATAATATCATTGGTGCTCTTACTACTTTGATACTTGAGCATTGGTGTGGAACAGAGAATGAAATTGCTGACAAACATGAAATTGTTATTATGAACATGAAATGTAGAAAGATGTTTGAATATGAACAATTTCATAAAGAATGGACACAGAGAATTTTTTAAGTCAAAGAAAGTAAAAACTTGTTATGGAAACAATTTTATTTGGTAGCTCTTCCAAGTAAGTTTGTAGAATACCTAAATATGGAGGAAGTCTTCAAACTTCCTTATGAATTATATACTTGGGGAGAAATATATTCCTTAGTAACCAAAACTTTGGTAGGACTATGTACCAGTATAAAAATACAAAATTCTGTGTCAAAATCTTCTTATCTCCCTGATCAAAAATCAATCTGTGAACAATATGGATTATATCTTTCTAATCCATCAAGGAAAAGAAGAAAAAAGTTGAAAGCCTTCAGAGGAGAAAAAGGGAGAAAATACAAAGCTAGGTACAAGTATGTTCCTAAAAGCCATTATTATGAGCCAAAAGATATTACTCTCAAATCTCACACTCATGAAGCAAAACAGAGAGTAACTTGCTGGATATGTGGAAAGCAGGGTCATTATGCTCATGACTGTCTAGAAAATGAAGCCTCCAGAAAAAAAAAAAGGAAAATATTTTGAACAAAAGGAAAAAGAGGCTCAGGAAAGGAGACAACTAATTTTAAAGCTTCACTGCAACAGGTGTGGGGCAAATAATCATGATACAAATTCATGCCCCCATAACCCTTTTAACAAGCCAAAAGAAGAGGTTCATCTTCTTCAACAAGGATGTTGTTCTTCTAATAGTACATCAAAATTTGAATATTCTTCAGAAAATGAAATTCTAATAAACCAACATTGTAGTTGCAGCAATCCAAAATTTTGTACTTGTGAAAGTAGCAGTGACAGTTCTGGTTCTGATTCAGAACCTGAAGTTCAAGAAAAATTGAAAGTCTGTATGTTTCAGAACACAGGTGATCAAGAGTCACAAATGCTTGCCCAAATAAAAGGCCTTCCAGAAGGTGACATGAAAAATTCCCTTCTTGAAACTTTTATTAAGACCGTCAAGGTGTAACGACCCCTTCGTTATGTCTATGAATAGCGAAGTTCAATAGGAAATTTTTTTTTTCTTTTTTTTTTCTTTTTAACAAATAAGAAATTAACAACATCACCTAATTCATATCAATGAAAAATCACATGACATCATAACTAAGGTGACACATGATCAGAATATAAACAAACCCTACAATATCATTGCGGAACGAAATTGCAAACTATAATGCCAACCAATCTCATCATATTATCACCAATAACAATAATTTTGCCGACATA
>ML778493.1:328025-346736 GCA_009831015.1 Picea engelmannii
AAATAGCCCACTCCCTGACTCAATCCGGAGTCCAAGGGAGTTCCACCGATGCCTCTGCATCCTCAAGGTCCGAAACCCTGCACACTCAATGAAACTGAGTTAATAGCATCTGTATATAGCAATAGTAAAACATCATGTCATCAGTCATGACGCATCATCATCAAGGTTAAGTGGTTCATCATCATAAAAATCCAGATCACTTGCGAGCAAGTGTCCTCAAAGAATAAGTTTTGTCAGTGCACCAGAGCGGGATGTTACACAAGGCAGAACAAAAGGGTAAACATTTTGAAATACCAAGAAGACAACCTTTGTTTTTAGATGCTTCCTTTGACAAGAACACAAAGACATATATTAAGTTTAACAGAGAACCAAAACTGCACAATATCTCTATTACAGAACTAGCCAAAGAAGTTATACTTCTTAGAAAGGAAATCTCTGAGTTAAAAGAAATAGTCAATAGGCTAGATGTTGAGTGCAGTTATAAAGTTGATTCATGGGCTAGACAAGAAATCAAGAAGATTAAAGAAAGGATGGATTCTATTCCTCCACCATTGGAAGATGCCCCTTTTGAGACTGTGCTCCTAGAGCAGACTACAGCAGAAATGCAGGGAATGACATGCATGAAGATTCTGCCTATCAAATACCAGAAGTATTATATAAAGATCCAGTTAGAAATTAATCAAGAGAATTTTTCATTGACTGCACTAATAGACACTGGATCAGATTTAAACCTGCTGCATAAAAATCTTATCCCTGCAAAATACTGCCTTCCTAGTTTTGGATCAACTACAGGACTAGGAAATGTAAATACTTCTTTTCAATTTGAAATTCCTAAAGGCGTCTTGATCCTTGAAAGTTATGCTTTGGGAATGAAATTTCAAATTTCTGATCTACCGGTTGATTGTATTCTTGGTACACCCTTTCTATCAGCAGTAGAACCTCATGGTTATTGTATATGTCCAGATGGCAAGAATGGATTTTTTATCACCATGCTCAGTATAGATGGAGATCCTTCCAAAAGGATTGAATTACCATTTATTTCTGAACATCATATGCAGCTTGCCTATTGTCAGAAAAGTTTGGTAACAGTTGAAGTTTTTGATGACCAAAGAAATGCTCCTATTACTCATTATCTGGATGATAATACTCCCTGGGAAGTTTTCAAAGAACATTGGATACCGTCATGGCAGCTCAGGCATTCAGAAAAGGTAGAATTAGGCCTACCAGGGTTTTCAAGAAATACTCATATAAATGTACTTCCTCCACAGCACATACTTGGTAGAATCCATCAACCAATCACTATTGCATCTAGAGAAAAACTCGTTGAAATGGGGGACCTGAGCAGACTGAGATCTGCTAATAGACAATGGTATGATCATCAAACCCGAAGATGGGGAGAAACTCTTGCATATCATTTCTTCCAAATAAATAGAATGAGAACTGTTCCAGAATAGCCAAATCAAAATCCAAATGAAAAGATATACGATGTGGATTACTATCAGTATAAAACTATGTGGTTTAATATTTGTCTCTGGACAGACAGGTATAAGTATTATTATTGCATGGTAAGATTTGCTCATTCCTTGAGGGATTGGCCTGAACCTGATTGGTTGTTAGAATGGTGGAATCAGTTTGGATTAAATCCAGTTAGCATCAATCCAGATGTGACAGAAGTCAAAAGAATGTTCCTATTTCATAACAAAAGACTTGATATTGTTTCCAACTTATTTTCTAAATAAGAATACAAGATGATGTTTATTGGGGAAAAACACCCATGGATTATACGAACAAGGTTCTTACTCCAGCAAGATCCAGAAAGTAATAATGATCCTGAATTGGTTTGGGAAGTATATACTCAGCATTGGGACCCATACAACTTCTGACATTTCCATGATCATCCATTAAAATAAAGGTTTCCGTGGGTTTGTACCTTAAAACTCCACCGTGTAATAATTCATGTCTAAATGGCCGACAGTGGTGCCATTCGGGTTCCGTGGGTTGCCGTCATAAAACTCCACTTTGTACATAGTGTTGTCATTTCAATAATGAGAATCTTGGAAACTCGGAGCATTTCTCCAACTTTTGGTGCGGATTGACCCACATTTCCAAGATGCTCTACTGTTTAGGATGTGATTTGGTAGGTATGATTGTCCTCTGGTCGGGGAATCTTACATGACAACCCCGTCAGGTCTAATATTTATCATGTGACATGGTACTCTGGCCGAGGAATCTTGCATGACTCCCTCGTCAAATCTACTGTTTAAATCTGCTTTCGGTGGATTTATTATTAAAATAATGATTTGGTCAGAGATTCCTGCGTGAATACATCTGTCGAATCCTAAAAGTAAGATCAGGTGGTAGACATAGTGGGCCACTAGTCTATTCGGGTCATGGCTTCATGATGACTCTTCCTCCCGAAATTCCTATAAAAGAAGGAGGAGAGCTCATTATCTTCATTCCCGATTTTGTGAGTTGTGAGTTAGTCAGTCTTAGGTTCTAAGCTTCCCTTCTGTCTGAAGCTTCATGTCTTTCTGAGTGTAGAGTCTGTAAGTCGAGTGAAGAGCATCCTGCTCAAGAGTCTGTAATCTGTGCATCTGGCACATCCATTGTAATACCCGAGAGTATTTATGCTCTGATAATATAAAGACTTCCACATGTTCTTAAATCTCTGATGCTTGTCTATTGTCTCTGTATTATGCGCACATTGTGACTTCATTTATTTGCCTGTATTTGCATCCGTTGTTCCTTGGTACTTCTAAGGCGTAGTTCTCTCACCCAGCTAGTAAGGTTGTTGGTAGTCTGGTGTAAGGCATCGGTGGATCAGTGGTAGTAAGTCCCGCTAAGGCAAGGAGGCCGCTAAAGGGCAGTTGTTGTTGTGAAAGTTCACCGAAAACCAGTTATAGGCTTCAAATAGAGTTGCAAAAGCACCGATGGACTTCGGGCGGTGTGGCTCAAAATGCTAAGCAGAGTAAAGTGATTAACCCGACGATATTGGTTCTGACGGAAGTAGCAGAAACCAGAAGACCAGATGGTGAAGGGAGATTGCGCATGAGACATGCTGTCAATATTTCAAGCTTCATTCTCTGACAGAGGAGACCTCAGAGTTTACAAATGGTATCAGAGCTCAGATATGATATCAGACTCTCTTAGATATGATATAGCTATTCGCTCTTTGTTTTCTCTCTGTATACATTCTTGTGTGAGTCGCTCTGTGTGTTAAGGATCCAGAGTGTCGTATCAAGAGTCTCGGGCAGTTTAAAGGCACAGTTCCACTCTTGCAACACATTCAGGCCGTATCAGTAGTCTCGGGCTGTTTAAAGGCACTGTTTCCACTACTGCGACCTTTTGAAAGATTTGCTAGTTTATGCCTGAGCAGTCAGCCAGGAGCCTGTCTAATCTTCTTTCGGGAAGACATAAGACTAAACGCCCTGCTTTTCTGTGCAGAAATAATAACATCTACTATCATGGATTCTTCATTGTCTGTTAGATCTGTACATAATACTGTATATTCTTCTGCATCTACTTCAGAGAATTCTTTCTGTTTTATGATTCATTACATGCCTTCAATAGAATCATTGGATCCAAGAATCAAAGACATTTACAAGGGCATGAGACCACATGGTACTCCTAAGTATGGGTTAGGATATACAAAACAATGTGACACAGTCATTCCAGACTGTAGATTTACAAATCCTTTACCCAATCATATTCAAAAACCTTCTATAGATGAAATTTATAAATTTCATACAATTATGAAAGGATGCCAGAAAGGATCCATTCATGACGAATGGATTAAAAGAATGTTGAACTGCGATTTGTTTACAAATCCTGAGACTAAAAAATTTAACACAGCCACTTCAAACTCTGAAAAACTTAGGCTGTCAAAAGAATGGAAAGACTTTATGTCTGAAGAAGATAGTTGGATTTCCTTCTTTGAATGGAGGAAATTAAAACAAAATCCAATAGTTTAGATGGTAGGAGAAAGTTCTGAAGCTCCTTCCTTGAAACATAAATGGAAAAGTATTGATGGAAGCATTGTTGAATCAAAATCTACTTTTCCTCCTTTTAAAGGGATTGTGCTAGAAGATAGCGCTAAACAAGTTAGAGAAGTCCCTCTATTATTATCAGAAGAAGCCACTCAGTTGTTAGGAATCGATAAAAGAGTCCAAGCAATCTCAGAACAAATAAATTGGACTAATACAGCCTTAAGAGGAATGGCTACACATACTTTCATAACAAATGACTATGCAAGAAAGACCAAATCATGTATCTCCAAGTATCTACTAATACCATTGTTAGATCCGTGGAACAAATACAAGAAAAGGTCATTGATGTGAAAGATAAAATGGATTTTGCTTTATCAGAAATTTCTTACAGAGCCAAAGAGTCTAGCAGAAACCATGAAGAAATCATGGAAGTATTGGGAACAACCTTCTCTCATATGGGAAGAACCTTAACAAAAATCAAGGGGAAAGCCAGTCAACCTGACAAACCCATTCCTACCTCATTTATCCTTCCCAGTTCTCATGTTTCTATTCTATCTCTTGTACATAAACCTTCTGAGATAGAAATTGTAAAAAGATTCCCATTACATTTTCCACTTGAAGAAGAAACACCTGAACCTTCTTCAAAATATCCAAGAGATCATCATTCTCTGG
Source organism: Picea engelmannii (assembly GCA_009831015.1). Taxonomy (NCBI): domain Eukaryota; kingdom Viridiplantae; phylum Streptophyta; class Pinopsida; order Pinales; family Pinaceae; genus Picea; species Picea engelmannii. The sequence goes on from ML778493.1 coordinate 332,684, forward strand.
TTACCATAAAAAATCCAAGTTATGAAAATCTCCCAGATCACACTGCTAGACCCTCAGCCCCTGACTTGGTTGGGAAAGGGAGACCTCCAGAATCACAAACATTTGTTGATGATTGGTTCCAAGAATGGAACATTAATAATCTGTCAATTGCTCAAATAAGACAAATGATCGATAGAATGTATGTTTCATACAAAATAATGTGTATGAAGGGAAAAATAGAAATTGAAGCATGCAAAACTATTATTTAGTGTTTCACAGGTACCCTCATTAAATGGTGGGAAGTTATTTCCTCTCCATTAATGATTTCAAAAATGGAAGCAGAAGTTTTAAAGGATGAAGAAGGAGATATTGTATACCACACTGATGGAACTCCAGTAAATAATATGATTGGTGCTCTTACTACTTTGATACTTGAGCATTGGTGTGGAACAGAGAATGAAATTGCTGATAAACACGAAATTGTTCTCGTGAATATGAAATGTAGAAAGATGTCTTAATATGAACAATTTCATAAAGAATCGACACAGAGAATTTTTGAAGTCAAAGAAAGTAAAAAATTGTTATGAAAACAAGTTTATTTGGCATCTCTTCCAAGTAAGTTTGTGGAATATCTAAAAATGGAGGAAGTTTTCAAACTTCTTTATGAATTATATACTTGGGGAGAAATATATTCCTTAATAACCAAAACATTGGTAGGGCTATGTACCAGCATGAAAATACAAAATTCTGTGTCAAAATCTTCTTATCTCCCTGATCAAAAATCAATCTGTGAACAATACGGATTATATCTCTCTAATCCAGCAAGAAAGAGAAGAAAAAATCCTAAAGACTTTAGGGGAGAGAAAGGGAGAAAATATAAAGATAGGTACAAGTATGTCCCTAAAAGCCATTATTATGAGCCAAAAGATATTAGGCTCAAATCTCACACACATGAAGCAAAACAAAGAGTAACTTGCTGGATCTGTGGAAAACAGGGCCATTATGCCCATGACTGCCCAGAAAATGAAGCCTCCAGAAAAACAAAAGGCAAGTTCTCAGAAAAAAAAAAAAAAGAGGCTCAGGAAAGGAGGCAATTGATTCTAAAGCTTCACTGCAACAGGTGTGGGGAAAATAATCATGATACAAATTCATGCCCCCATAATCCTTTTAAAATAAAAGAAGAAGTTCATCTTCTTCAAAAGGGATGCTTTTCTTCTAATAGTAAATCAGAATTTGAATATTCCTCAAAAAATGAAATCCTGATTAATCAGCATTGTAGTTGCAGCAATCCAAAATTTTTCACTTGTGAAAGTTCGTCGAAAACCAGTTATAGGCTTCAAATAGAGCTGCAAAAGCACCGATGGACTTCGGGCGGTGTGGTTCAAAATTCTAAGCAGAGTAAAGCGGTTAACCCGACGACATTGGTTCTGACGGAAGTAGCAGAAACCAGAAGACCATATGGTGAAGGGAGATTGCGCATGAGACAAGCTGTCAATATTTCAAGCTTCATTCTCTAACAGAGGAGGCCTCTGAGTTTACAAATGGTATCAAAGCCATGCACTCATTTTCAACCCGGGTATGATATCAGACTCTCTTCGATCTGATATAGCTATTCGCTCTTTGTATTCTCTCTGTATACATTCTTGTGTGAGTCGCTCTATGTATAAATATTTGTGTAAGTCAAGAATCCATAGTGTCGTATCAAGAGTCTCGGGCTGTTTAAAGGCACAATTCCACTCTTGCGACACTCTAAGGCCGTATCAGTAGTCTCGGGCTGTTTAAAGGCATAGTTTCCACTACTGCGACCTTCTGAAAGATTTTCTAGTTTCTGCCTGAGCAATCGGCCAGGAGCCTATCTAATCTTCTTTCGAGAAGACATAAGACTAAATGCCCTGCTTTTCTGTGCTGAAATAGTAATATCTACTAAAATGGATTCCAGGTCAGTATCATTTAGACATGACAAAAATACTGAAGAAACCAGTACCTCAGGATCTGACTCTGTAAATAACCTTGAGTAAATGTTTTCTTTAAATAGAAGTCAAAGCATAAATCATGCTCATATAGAAGAAGTTGAAACAAATCTGCAAACAGCTTGGAAATTACCTGCAATATCCCCAAGTAAAGTCTACCAAGACCTAAATATGTTCCATATCAAAGCCATAACCAGAGTCTTTGTCAAAGAATCTATAAGTACTATACAACAGAATAGTGATGTCACTCAAACAATTTCTCTTATAAATCCAAAAGAAATTCAAAAGGAAGCCAAAAAACATGGCACAAACTTTCTACATTTTGGATGTATCAGAATCGGGATAAATGCATTAGTCCACAAAGGGATAGATGCCTAAGTACTTTGCATAGTCAGGGATCTAACTCATAACATGTTTACCGATTCTCTGATTGGAGGAATTGTTGCTCCTTTATCCAACGGACCAGTCTATTTTGATTGTTACCCAAATTTCGCTGTATATACTTTTGATGAAAACCTTGCAGATATCCTTAAACTACAGATTCAGACAACTGGGTTCAATATGAGATCTACTCGAACAAATATAGCTTTCCAAACCAGGGGATGCTTTACGCATACAAATACTATGTTTCCAGCCGTCCTACATAACCCTAGCAAAGACTCTCAGTCAAGCACTCTGGTCATAACTGACTCTTTAAATAAAAAAATGGAACATTGTACTATAAAATGGGAAAACCTCTCTTTTCCCACTGATTGGGTTATTGATATACCAAAGTCTCCTGTACAAAAATCTATTACTTCTGCCCAAATCAAGGAGACATCAGATGCTGCAGTCATTTCTTTTCCCCAAAGATCTCTTTCTAAATCTTCTTCTTGTAAAATTCCTTCCTCCTCAACATCATTTTGCCTACATCCTTCTTTACAATCCTTAGCACGACAAATGGGCAAAAGTCCCTTTTCAGTAAAATGTATTGACTGTGGAGAAATAATTACTCTTTCTACTCTTACCATATTTGAAGAAAATGATAGAGTACATTTTGAGCATGTCTATCAAAATCCCAGAACGAATGATCCTCCACCAAGTTCTACTGCTAAAGACCAATGTCCACATCCCCAATGTTCTGACGTTCCCTTTCCTCATGATTCCCATGTTTTCATTTTCCAAGATAATCTGGATGAAAAAATAAAATCCAGAAAAGAATCCTACATCCCTGAGGATACAAGAAGACCATCTGTTCCATAAATAAAAAAGTTTTTGACTCTTTTTAAAGGATGTCAAAAAGAATTCATAAAAAAGAATGGATGAAAGAAATGTTGAATTGGGATCTGTATACTCATCCAAAAGAAAGAGAATTTGCAAAGAGAACTTCAAATGAAGAAAATATTAAATTACCTCAAGACTAGAAGAACTTTATGGAAAAAGAAAATATGTATATATATTTCTATGAGTGGAGAAGAACAGTTATTCTCAAAAAAGAGAATTCCTGGAAATTAATTCCTCAGAAAGCTAATCACATCTTCTATCCAGCCAACACTCTTTCTATTTCTGATTTAGGAAGAGAAATCAGTAGGATCAAGAAATCCATGGCAAATACTCCAGAACAGAAGAAAGAAGAAAAGGATGAAAGTCGTCAAGTCAAACATAAAAAATATCATGTCTTGATTGAACTAAAAGTTCAAGACCTGTATTTTAAATTGAAGACCTTAATTGATACTGGATTAGATTTAAATATGCTAAATAAGCATGTTATCCCTGTATCTTTATGGGGAAAAACTTAGGCTATGGTTGTGGGATTAGGAAACATCCCAAATGATATTTCATTCTAGGTTCCAGAAGCAATTCTCTGTTTCCAAGATTTCCGTCTTAAAATGAAATTCTTATTAGCAGATATCCCTGTTTCTTGTATCTTTGGCACTCCCTTCCTTGCAGCAGTTTCTCCCCATGGTTCAACCATGGTGACTCCAGAAAAGCCAGGATACTTCATTACAATACAGGGTAGTAAAATAATTAAACTCCCATTTGTATCTACTCCTAGGATTTCAGATGTTGTTCAACTTAATCTTAGAAAGGTTGAAAAGATAAAAGAGATGAAGACCTTCCAGACAGAAATCAGAATTCAAGGTCAATTGAAACAAATAAACATCCAGGAAAGGATCTTCTTCTTAAAAGAAGAATTTATTAATTTAGTTTTCTTAGAAAATCCTACTGCCTTTTGGAAGCAGAAAAAGCATGAAGTCTTCCTTCCTTACAGAGAAGACTATCAGGGAAAGCCTTGTAAAAGCAGAGCCATACCAATGAATGTTGAATACCAAAAGCTTTGTGCAGATGAAATTGAGGGTTTACTCAAAAAGGAACTAATCAAAAAATCTACTAGTCCTTGGAACTGTTATGGGTTTTATGTAAATAAACATTCAGAACAAATCAGAGCAGTTCCTAGATTAGTAGTCAACTATAAAACCCTCAATAAAGTATTAGCAGATGATACTTATCCCATTCCAAATAAAAGCAGCCTTGTTACCAGAATTGCAGGTGCAAAGATTTTTTCAAAATTTGATTTGAAATCAAGATTCTGGCAAGTAGCCATTCATGAAAAGGACAAATTTAAAACTGCTTTTAATGTCCCTACTGGACATTATGAATGGAATGCGATGCCTTTTGGGCTAAAGAATTCTCCTACAAAATTTCAAAGGGTAATGGATGATACTTTAAAGCCATATTTTGATTGGCTCATTGTATATATTGATGACATTTTTGTTTTCTCTTCATCCATAGATCAACATTTTAAACATCTAAAGAAGATTTTGCAAGTCCTCAAGCAAGCTGGGCTAGTATTATCCAAGAAAAAGATTGAACTTTTCTAGAAACAGATCAAATTTCTTGGTCATACTATTGACAATGGCCAAATCACTCTGCAAACTCATGCTGTTGAATTTGCAGATAAATTTCCAGACAAGATTATTGATAAGACACAGCTACAAAGGTTCTTAGGAAGTCTAAATTATATAAGCTATTTTTATAAAGACTGTGCACAAGATAGAAGACTCCTAAATGATAGACTGAAAAAAGAACCAAGTCCCTCGACAGAGGAACATACTCAAGCTGTAAGAAATATCAAAGTCAGGACAAAGAATCTTCCCATCCTACATATCTCCGATGATAATCTCCCAAAGATAGTAGAAACGGATGCCAGTAATATTGGCTAAGGAGCAGTTTTAAAACAAGTCAAAGACAAGGGAAAGGAAGAAGTTATTCAATTTGCCTCTAGTTTATGGCAAGCTGCAGAGAAAAATTATTCTGCATTAGATAAAGAAATTAAAGCTGCTCTGAATGCCATACATAAATTTGAAATCTATTTGATTTACAAAAGATTTCTTCTTAGGACTGATGCTGCAGCAATGAATAAGGTTTTAAACAAGGAACTAAAAAATCCTGGAGATTCTAAATTTGCAAGATGGCAGGCTCTTTTCAGCAATTTTGATTTTTCAATAGAACATATTAAAGGGGATAATAATTCCATTCCAGATTTCTTAAGTAGAGAACATTTACAAAATTCCTGCTTATTAATCTCTGTACAGCTTAGAAATGAAGAAGAGCAGGTAATAAATATTCCTGATACTCTAAGATGGAGATCTTATATAGAAGAATGGATACCCCGGTGGGAATTAAGAAGTACAGAACTTCTATCTCAAGCAACACAGGTTTCATACTCCAGTCTGGTTCCTGAAGTAAGGGGAAGAAGAATATAAAATATTTTGGCTCCCTTAACCACTCAGAGCAATGAAAGGGCATCCCGAGCACAGTATGCCTTAACAGAACTTTTCCATGATATAACATTAATCTGGGACATAAGAAATACCGAAGGTAACAATAAACAATATTTTTGTTTAAACATACCCAGATTATTATCTCAATGGCCCGAAAGGAATCCCGATATCATCTTTCCAGAAACAAGCATAAATTATCATGAATACAGAAAGATGTGGTGGGAATTTGCTCAAAAGGAGGATATGATAATTATGGTTAAATTTGGTAGCATAAATTCTGCAACTGCAGGAAGACCCCCAATTTGGATTGTTGAATGGTGGAGAGACTTTGGTCTAAACAAGAGCGCCATAGACCCCTATGTTTTAGGATCTTGCATTTCTCTTACTGCTATCCGAGATCTTTACCATCAAGGACCAAATGATGGAGAAATCTTACAAATGTTCATCTTCAACCATTTTCAGTGGGGAATCAAATCAAAGATTATTCTCCAGATCATCAATGGTGTACCCTTTATAGTCTGGAGAATTTATACAAAGATGTGGGACACCCTACATTATCCGGAAAGATTTTCTAGCTTCATTGAAAATGATTGAAAATACTCTAATCTCTGGTTTTCGTGGGTTTATACCTTAAAACTCCACAGTGTAATAATTCATGTCTAAATGGCCGACAGTGGTGTCATTCGGGTTCCATGGGTTGTCGTCATTAAAATCCACTATGTATAGTGTGGTCCTGTCAATAAAAGAGAATCTTGGAAACTCGTAGCACTTCTCTGACTTTTGGTGCGGATTGACCCACATTTCCAAGATGCTCTACTGTTTAGCATGTGATTTGGTAGGCATGTTTGTCCTCTGGTTGGGGAATCTTACATGACAACCTTGTCAGATCTATTGTTTATCATGTGACATGGTACTTTGGCTGAGGAATCTTGCATAACTCCCTCGTCAGATCTACTGTTTAAATCTTCTTTCGATGGATTTATTATTAAAATAATGATTTGGTCAGAGATTCCTGCGTGAATACATCTGTCGAATCCTAAAAGTAAGATTAGGTGGAAGACATAGTGGGCCACTAGTCTATTTGGGTCTTGGCTTCATGATGACTCTTCCTCCTGAAATTCCTATAAAAGAAGGAGGAGAGCTCATTATTTTCATTCCCGATTTTGTGAGTTGTGAGTTAGTCAGTCTTAGGTTCTAAGCTTCCCTTCTGTCTGAAGCTTCGTGTCTTTCTGAGTGTAGAGTCTGTATGTTGAGCGAAGAGCATCCTGCTCAAGAGTCTGTAATCTGTGCATCTGGCACATCCATTGTAATACCTGAGAGTATTTATGCTCTGATAATATAAAGACTTCTGCATGTTCTTAAATCTCTGATGCTTGTCTATTGTCTCTCTATTATGCGCACATTGTGACTTCATTTATTTGCCTGTATTTGCATCCGTTGTTCCTTGGTACTGCTAAGGCATAGTTTGCTCACCCAGCTAGTAAGGTTGCTGGTAGTATGGTGTAAGGCGTCGGTGGATCAGTGGTAGTAAGTCCCGCTAAGGAAAGGAGGCCACTAAAGGGCAGTTGTAGCTATGAAAGTTCGTCGAAAACCAGTTATAGGCTTCAAATAAAGCTGCAAAAGAACTGATGGAATTCGGACGGTGTGGTTCAAAATGCTAAGAAGAGTAAAGTAGTTAACCCGACGACATTGGTTCTGACGGAAGTAGCAGAAACCAGAAGACCAGATGGTGAAGGGAGATTGCGCATGAGACAAGCTATCAATATTTCAAGCTTCATTCTCTGACAGAGGAGGCCTATGAGTTTACAAATGGTACCATTTGTAAACTCAGAGGCCTCCTCTGTCAGAGAATGAAGCTTGAAATATTGTCGACTTGTCTCATGCACAACCTCCCTTCACCATCTGGTCTTCTGGTTTCTGCTACTTTCGTCAGAACCAATATCGTCGGGTTAACCGCTTTACTCTGCTTAGCATTTTGAACCACACCGCCGGAAGTCCATCGGTGCTTTTGCAGCTCTCTTTGAAGCCTATAACTGGTTTTCGACGAACTTTCATAGCTACAACTGCCCTTTAGCGGCCTCCTTTCCTTAGCAGGACTTACTACCATTGATCCACCGACACCTTACACCAGACTACCAACAACCTTACTAGCTGGGTGAGTGAACTATGCCTTAGCAGTACCAAGGAACAACGGATGCAAATACAGGCAAATAAATGAATTCATAATGTGCACATAATAGAGAGACAATAGACAAGCATCAGAGATATAATAACATGCGGAAGACTTTGTATTATCAGAGCATAAAAGATTTCGGGTATTACAATATGTGCCAAAGGCACTGATAACAGACTCTTGAGCAGGATGCTATTCGCTCGACCTACAGATTCTATACTCAGAAAGACACGAAGCTTCAGACAGAAGGGAATATTAGAACCTAAGACTGACTAACTCACAACTCACAAAATCGGGAATGAAGATAATGAGCTCTCCTCCTTCTTTTATAGGAATTTCGGGAGGAAGAGTCATCATGAAGCCAAGACCCAAATAGAATAGTGGCTCACTATGTCTGCCACCTAATCTTACTTTAGGATTCGGTAGATGTATTCATGCAGGAATCTCTGACCAAATCATTATTTTAATAATAAATCCACCGAAAGCAGATTTAAACAGTAGATCTGACGAGGGAGTCGTGCAAGATTCCTCGGCCAGAGTACCATGTCACATGATAAACAGTAGACCTAACGGGGTTGTCATGTAAGATTCCCCGACTAGAGGATAATCATACCTACCAAATCACATGCTAAATAGTACAGCATCTTGGAAATGTACAAAGTGTACAAAGTGGATTTTAATGACGACAACCCCACGGAATCCGAATGGCACCACTGTCGGCCATTTAGACATGAATTATTACATGGTGGAGTTTTAAGGTACAAACCCATGGAAACCTTTATTCTAATGGATGATCATGGAAATTTCGGAATTTATATGGGTCCCAATGATGAGTATATACTTCCCGAACCAATTCAGGATCATTATTACTTTCTGGATCTTGGTGGAGTAAGAAATTGGTTTGCATAATCCATGGGTGTTTTTCCCCAATAAACATCATCTTGTATTCTTCTTCAGAAAATAAGTCGGAAATAGTATCAAGTCTTCTGTTATGAAATAGGAACATTCTTCCGACTTCTGTCACGTCTGGATTGATAGTAACTAGATTTAATCCAAACTGATTCCACCATTCTAACAACCAGTCAGGTTCAGGCCAATCCCTAAAGGAATGAGCAAATCTTACCATGCAATAATAATACTTATACCTGTCTGTCCAGAGACAAATATTAAACCACATAGTTTTATACTGATAGTAATCCACATCGTATATCTTTTCATTTGGATTTTGATTTGGCCATTCTGGAATAGTTCTCATTCTATTTATTTGGAAGAAATGATATGCAGGAGTTTCTTCCCATCTTCCGGTTTGATGATCATACCATTGTCTATTAATAGATCTCAGTCTACTCAGGTCCCCCATTTCAGCGAGTTTTTCTCTAGATGCAATAGTGATTGGTTGATGAATTCTACCAAGTATGTGTTGTGGAGGAAGTACATTTGTATTTCTTGAAAACCCTGGTAGGGAAAATTCTACCTTTTGTGAATGCCTGAGCTGCAATGACAGTATCCAATGTTCTTTGAAAACTTCCCAGGGAGTATTATCATCCAGATAATGAGTAACAGGAGCATTTCTTTGGTCATCAAAAACTTTAACTGTTACCAAACTTTTCTGACAATAGGCAAGCTGCATATGATGTTGAGAAATAAATGGTAATTCAATCCTTTTGGAAGGATCTCCATTTATACTGGGCATGGTGATAAAAAATCCATTCTTTCCATCTAGACATATACAAGAACCATGAGGTTCTACTGCTGATAGAAAGGGTGTACCAAGAATACAATCAACCGGTAGATTAGAAATTTGAAATTTCATTCCCAAAGCATAATTTTCAAGGATCAATATGCCTTTAGGAATTTCAAATTGAAAAGAAGTATTTAAATTTCCTAGTCCTGTAGCTGATCCAAAGCTAGGAAGCCAATATTTTGCAGGGATAAGATTTTTATGCAGCAGGTTTAAATCTGATCCAGTGTCTATTAGTGCAGTAAAAAAAAATCTCTTGATTAATTTCTAACTGGATCTTTATATAATACTTCTGGCATTTGATAGGAAGAATCTTCATGCCTGTCATTCCCTGTATTTATGTTGTAGTCCGTCCTAGAGCACAGTCTCAAAAGGGGCATCTTCCAATGGTGGAGGAATAGAATCCAGCCTTTCTTAAATCTGCTTGATTTCTTGTCTGGCCCATGAATCAATCTTATAACTGCATTCAGCATCGAGCCTGTTGATTGTTTCTTTTAGCTCACAGACTTCCTTTCTAAGAAGTATAACTTCTTTAGCCAGTTCTGTAACAGAGATATTATACAGTTTTGGTTCTCTGTTGAACTTGATATATGTTTTGGTATTTTTATCAAAGGAAGCATATAAGAACAAAGGTTGTCTCATAGGGATCTCAGAGAATTTTCCCTTTTGTTCTTTTTTGACAATCTTAATAAAAGTTTCAAGGAGGGAATTTTTCATGTCACTTTCTGGAAGGCTTTTTATTTGGGCAAGCATTTGTGCCTCCTGATCTCCCGTGTCTTGAAACATACAGACTTTTATTTTTTCTTGAATTTGAGGTTCTGAATCAGAATCAGAACTATTACTGCTACTTTCACAAGTGCAAAATTTTGGATTGTTGCAACTACGATGTTGATCCATCAGGATTTCGTTTTCTAAGGAATATTCAAATTCTGATGTAGTATTAGATGAAAAACATCCCTTTTGAAGAAGATGAACTTCTTCTTTTATTTTAAAAGGATTATGGGGGCATGAATTTGTATCATGATTATTTTCCCCACACCTGTTGCAGTGAATCTTTAGAATCAATTTCCTCCTTTCCTGAGCCTCTTTTGCTTTTTGTTCTGAGAACTTGCCTTTTGTTTTTCTGGAGGCTTCCTTTTCTGGGCAGTCATGGGCATAATGGCCTTGTTTTCCATAGATCCAGCAAGTTACTCTTTGTTTTTCTTCATGTGTGTGAGATTTGAGCCTAATATCTTTTGGCTCATAATAATGGCTTTTAGGGACATACTTGTACCTATCTTTGAAACCATTTAAAACTTATGCTTCCATTTTTGAAATCATTAATGGAGAGGAAATAACTTCCCACCATTTACTGAGGGTACTTGTGAAACACTGAATAATAGTTTTGCATGCTTCAATTTCTGTTTTTCCCTTCATACACATTATTTTGTATGAAACATACATTCTATCGATTAATTGTCTTATTTGAGCAATTGCTAGATTATCAATGTTCCATTCTTGGAACCAATCATCAGCAAATGTTTGTGATTCTGGAAGTCTCCCTTTCCCAACCAAGTCAGGGGCTGAGGGTCTACCAGTGCGATGTGGGAGACTTTCATAACTTGGATTTTTTATGGTCACCAGAGAATGATGATCTCTTGGAGATTTTGAAGAAGGTTCAAGTGTTTCTTTTTCAGGTGGAAAATGTAATGGGAATCTTTTTACAATTTCTATCTCAGAAGGTTTATGTACATGAGATAGAATAGAATTATGAGAACTGGGAAGGATAAATGAGGTAGGAATGTGTTTGTCAGGTTGACTGGCTTTCCCCTTGATTTATGTTAAGGTTCTTCCCATATGAGAGAAGGTTGTTCCCAATCCTTCCATGATTTCTTCATGGTTTCTGCTAGACTCTTTGGCTCTGTAAGAAATTTCTGATAAAGCAAAATCCATTTTATCTTTCATAACAAATGACTATGCAAGAAAAGAACAAATCATGGATCTCCAGGTATCTACTAATACCATTGTTAAATTCGTGGACCAAATACAAGAAAACGTCATTGATGTGAGTTTTTCCCCAATAAACATCATCTTGTATTCTTCTTCAGAAAATAAGTCGGAAATAGTATCAAGTCTTCTGTTATGAAATAGGAACATTCTTCCGACTTCTGTCACATCTAGATTGATAGTAACTGGATTTAATCCAAACTGATTCCCCCATTCTAACAACCAGTCAGGTTCAGGCCAATCCCTGAAGGAATGAGCAAATCTTACCATGCAATAATAATACTTATACATGTTTGTCCAAAGACAAATATTAAACCACATAGTTTTATACTGATAGTAATCCACATCGTATATCTTTTCATTTGGATTTTGATTTGGCCATTCTGGAATAGTTCCCATTCTATTTATTTGGAAGAAATGATATGCAGGAGTTTCTTCCCATCTTTGGGTTTGATGATCATACCATTGTCTATTAACAGATCTCAGTCTGCTCAGGTGCCCCATTTCAATGAGTTTTTCTCTAGATGAAATAGTGATTGGTTGATGAACTCTACCAAGTATGTGTTGTCAAGGAAGTACATTTGTATTTCTTGAAAACCCTAGTAGGCCAAATTCTACCTTTTCTGAATGCCTGAGCTTCCATGATGGTATCCAATGTTCTTTGAAAACTTCCTAGGGAGTATTATCATCCAGATAATGGGTAACTGGAGCATTTCTTTGGTCATCAAAAACTTCAACTATTACCAAACTTTTCTGACAATAGGCAAGCTGGATATGATGTTCAAAAATAAATGGTAATTCAATCCTTTTGGAAGGATCTCCATTTATATTGGGCATGGTGATAAAAAATCCATTCTTGCCATCTGAACATATACAAGAAACATGAGGTTCTACTGCTGATAGAAAGGGTGTACCAAGAATACAATCAACCGATAGATCAGAAATTTGAAATTTCATTCCCAAAGCATAATTTTTAAGGATCAAGATGCCTTTAGGAATTTAAAATTGAAAAGAAGTATTTACATTTCCTAGTCCTGTAGCTGATCCAAAACTAGGAAGCCAGTATTTTGCAGGGATAAGATTTTTATGCAGCAGGTTTAAATCTGATCCAGTGTCTATTAGTGCAATCAAAAAAATCTCTTGATTAATTTCTAACTGGATCTTTATATAATACTTCTGGTATTTGATAGGCAGAATCTTCATGCCTGTCATTCCCTGTATTTTTGTTGTAGTACGTTCTAGGAGCACAGTCTCAAAAGGGGCATCTTCCAATGGTGGAGGAATAGAATCCAACCTTTGTTTAATCTGCTTGATTTCTTGTCTGGCCCATGAATCAATCTTATAACTGCATTCAGCATCGAGCCTGTTGACTGTTTCTTTTAGCTCACAGACTTCCTTTCTAAGAAGTATAACTTCTTTAGCCAATTCTGTAACAGAGATATTATGCAGTTTTGGTTCTTTGTTGAACTTGATATATGTTTTGGTATTTTTATCAAAGGAAGCATCTAAGAACAAAGGTTTTCTGATAGGGATCTCAGAGAATTTTCCCTTTTGTTCTTTTTTGACAGTCTTAATAAAAGTTTCAAGGAGGGAATTTTTCATGTCACTTTCTGGAAGGCTTTTTATTTGGGCAAGCATTTGTGCCTCCTGATCTCATGTGTCTTGAAACATACAGACTTTTATTTTTTCTTGAATTTCAGGTTCTGAATCAGAATCAAAACTGTTACTGCTACTTTCACAAGTGCAAAATTTTGGATTGCTCCAACTACAATGCCGATTCATCAGGATTTCATTTTCTGAGGAATATTCAAATTCTGATGTACTATTAGAAGAACAACATCCCTTTTGAAGAAGATGAACTTCTTCTTTTATTTTAAAAGGATTATGGGGGCATGAATTTGTATCATGATTATTTGCCCCACACCTATTGCAGTGAAGCTTTAGAATCAATTGCCTCCTTTCCTGAGCCTCTTTTGCTTTTTGTTCTGAGAACTTGCCTTTTGTTTTTCCAGAGGCTTCATTTTCTGGGTAGTCATGGGCGTAATGGCCCTGTTTTCCACAGACCCAGCAAGTTACTCTTTTTTTTGCTTCATGAGTGTGAGATTTGAGCCTAATATCTTTTGGCTCATAATAATGGCTTTTAGGGACATACTTGTACCTAGCTTTATATTTTCTCCCTTTTTCTCCCCTGAAGTCTTTAGGATTTTTTCTTCTCTTTCTTGCTGGATTAGAGAGATATAATCCATATTATTCATAGATTGATTTTTTATTAGGGAGATAAGAAGACTTTGACACAGAATTTTGTATTTTCATGCTGGTACATAGCCCTACCAATGTTTTGGTTATTAAGGAATATATTTCTCCCCAAGTATATAATTCATAAGGAAGTTTGAAAACTTCCTCCATTTTTAGATATTCCACAAACTTACTTGGAAGAGCT
>ML778493.1:346786-368228 GCA_009831015.1 Picea engelmannii
ACCAATGTTTTGGTTATTAAGGAATATATTTCTCCCCAAGTATATAATTCATAAGGAAGTTTGAAAACTTCCTCCATTTTTAGATATTCCACAAACTTACTTGGAAGAGCTGCCAAATAAACTTGTTTCCATAACAAGTTTTTACTTTCTTTGACCTCAAAAATTCTATGTGTCCATTCTTTATGAAATTGTTCATATTCAGACATCTTTCTACATTTCATATTCATAATAACAATTTCATGTTTATCAGCGATTTCATTCTCTGTTCCACACCAATGCTCAAGTATCAAAGTAGCAAGAGCACCAATCATATTATTTACTGGAGTTCCATCAGTGTGGTATACAATATCTCCGTCTTCATCCTTTAAAACTTCTGCTTCCATTTTTGAAATCATTAATGGAGAGGAAATAACTTCCCACCATTTACTGAGGGTACCTGTGAAACACTGAATAATAGTTTTGCATGCTTCAATTTCTGTTTTTACCTTCATACACATTATTTTGTATGAAACATACATTCTATCGATCAATTGTCTTATTTGAGCAATTGACAGATTATCAATGTTCCATTCTTGGAACCAATCATCAGCAAATGTTTGTGATTCTGGAAGTCTCCCTTTCCCAACCAAGTCAGGGGCTGAGGGTCTAGCAGTGTGATGTGGGATATTTTCATAACTTGGATTTTTTATGGTAACCAGAGAATGATGATCTCTTGGATATTTTGAAGAAGGTTCAGGTGTTTCTTCTTCAGGTGGAAAATGTAATGGGAATATTTTTACAATTTCTATCTTAGAAGGTTTATGTACAGGAGATAGAATAGAAATATGAGAACTGGGAAGGATAAATGAGGTAGGAATGGGTTTGTCAGGTTGACTAGATTTCCCCTTGATTTCTATTAAGGTTCTTCCCATATGAGAGAAGCCTGTTCCCAATCCTTCTATGATTTCTTCATGGTTTCTTCTAGACTCTTTGGCTCTGTAAGAAATTTCTGATAAAGAAGAATCCATTTTATCTTTCACATCAATGACCTTTTCTTGTATTTGGTCCACGGATCTAACAATGGTATTAGTAGATACTTGGATATCCATGATTTGTTCTTTTCTTGCATAGTCATTTGTTATGAAAGTATGTGTAGCCATTCCTCTTAAAGCAATATTAGTCCAATTTAACTGCTCTGAAACTGATTGGACTCTTTTGTCTATTCCAGACAACTGAATGGCTTCTCCTGAGAGTAATAGAGGAATTACTCTAACTTGTTTAGAATTGTCTTCTAGTACAATTCCTTTGAAAGGGGGAAAAGTGGAATTTGATTTAACAATACTGCCATCAAGGCTCTTCCACGTATGTTTTGGAGAAGGAGATTCAGAGCTTTCTCCTATCATTTGGACTATTGGTTTTTGTTTTAATTTCCTCCATTCAAAGAAGGAAATCCAACTATCTTCTTCAACCATGAAATCTTTCCATTCTTTAGACAGTCTCAGTTTTTCAGAATTTGGAGTGACTGTATCAAATTCTTTTGTTTCAGGATTTGTAAACAAATCCCATTTCAGCATCCTTTTAATCCATTCTTCAGGAATCGATCCTTTCTGGCATCCTTTCATGACTGTATGAAATTTATGAATTTCATCTACAGATGGCCTTTGTATATCTTTGGGTAAAGGATTTGTAAATCTACAGTCAGGAATGACTGTGTCACATTGTTCTGTATATCCTAACCCATACCTAGGAGTACCAGGTGGTCTCATGCCCTTGTAAATGTCTTTGATTCTTGGATCCAATGATTTTATTGAAGGAATGTAATGAATCATAAAACAGAAAGAATTCTCTGAAGTAGATGCAGAAGAATCTACAATATTATGTACAAATCTAATAGACAATGAAGAATCCATGATAGTATATGTTACTATTTCTACACAGAAAAGCAGGGTGTTTAGTCTTATGTCTTCCCGAAAGAAGATTAGACAGGCTCTTGGCCGACTGCTCAGGAAAAAACTAGAATATCTTTCAGAAGGTCGCAATAGTGGAAACGGTGCCTTTAAATAGTCCGAGACTACTGATACGGCCTTAATGTGTCGCAAGAGTGGAACTGTGCCTTTAAACAACCCCAGACTCTTGATACGGCACTATGGATCCTTAACACACAGAGCGACTCACACAAGAATGTATACAGAGAGAAAAAAAAGAGAGAATATCTATATCAGATCTAAGAGAGTCTGATATCATACCCGGGTTGAAAATGGTATCAAAGCCATGCACTCATTTTCAACTCGGGTATGATATCAGACTCTCTTCGATCTGATATAGGTATTCACTCTTTGTTTCCTCTCTATATACATTCTTGTGTGAGTCGCTCTGTGTGTTAAGGATCCATAGTGTCATATCAAGAGTCTCGAGCTGTTTAAAGGCACAGTTCCACTCTTGCGACACATTAAGGCCGTATCAGTAGTCTCGGGCTGTTTAAAGGCACAGTTTCCACTACTGCGACCTTCTGAAATATTTGCTAGTTTCTGCCTGAGCAGTCGGCCAAGAGCCTGTCTAATCCTCTTTCGGGAAGACATAAGACAAAACGCCCTGCTTTTCTGTGCAGAAATAGTAACATCTATTATCATGGATTCTTCATTGTCTGCTAGATATGTACATAATGTTGTAGATTCTTCTGCATCTACTTCAGATAATTCTTTCCGTTTTGTGATTCATTACATGCCTTCAATTGAATCATTGGATGGATGGGAAGATTCTTTGTCCTAACTTTGATATTTCTTACAGCTTGAGTATGTGCCTCTATCCAGGGACTTGTTTCTTTTTTCAATATATCATTTAGGAGTCTTCTATCTTGTGCACAGTCTTTATAAAAATTTCTTATATAATTTAGACTTCCTAAGAACCTTTGCAGCTATGTCTTATCAATATTCTTGTCTGAAAATTTATCTGCAAATTCAACAACATGAGTTTGTAGAGTGATTTGGCCATTGCCAATAGTATGACCAAGAAATTTGATCTGTGTCTCGAAAAGTTCAATATTTTTCTTGGATAATACTAGCCCAGCTTGCTTGAGGACTTGCAAAAGCTTCTTCAGATGTTTAAAATGTTGATCTATGGATGAAGAGAAAACCAAAATGTCATCAATATATACAATGAGCCAATCAAAATATGGCTTTAAAGTATCATCCATTACCCTTTGAAATTTTGTAGGAGCATTCTTTAGCCCAAAAGGAATCACATTCCATTCATAATTCCCAGCAGGGACATTAAAAGAAATTTTAAATTTGTCCTTTTCATGAATGGCTACTTGCCAGAATCCTGATTTCAAATCAAATTTTGAAAAAATCTTTGCACCTGCAATTCTCGTAACAGGGCTGCTTTTATTTGGAATGGGATAAGTATCATCTGCTAATACTTTATTGAGGGGTTTATAGTTTAATACTAATCTAAGAACTCCTCTGATTTGTTCTGAATGTTTATTTACATAAAACCCATAACAGTTCCAAGGACTAGTAGATTTTCTGATTAGTTCCTTTTTGAGTAAACCCTCAATTTCATCTGCACAAAGCTTTTGGTATTCAACATTCATTGGTATGGCTCTGCTTTTACAAGGCTTTCCCTGATAGTCTTCTCTATAAGGAAGGAAGACTTCATGCTTTTTCTGCTTCCAAAAGGCAGTAGGATTTTCTGAGCAAACTGAATTAATAAATTCTTCTTTTAAGAAGAAGATCTTTTCCTGGATGTTTATTTGTTTCAATTGATCTTGAATTCTGATTTCTATCTGGAAGGCCTTCAGCTCTTTTATCATTTCAACCTTTCTAAGATTAAGCTGAACAGCATCTGAAATCCTAGGAGTAGATACAAATGGGAGTTTAATTATTTTACTACCCTGGATTGTAATGAAGTATCCCAGCTTTTCTGGAGACACGATGGTTGAACCATGGGGAGAAACTGCTGCAAGGAAGGGAGTGCCAAGGATACAAGCAACAGGGATATCCGCTAATAATAATTTCATTTTAAGACAGAAATCTTGGAAACAGAGAACTGCTTCTGGAACCTGGAATGAAATATTAGTTGGGATGTTTCCTAATCCCCCAAACATAGCCTGAGTTTTTTCCCATAAAGATACAAGGATAACATGCTTATTTAGCATATTCAAATCTGATCCAGTATCAATTAAGGTATTCAATTTAGAATGCAAGTCTTGAATTTTTAGTTCAATCAAGACATCATATTTTTTATTTTTGACTTGAAGACTTTCATCCTTTTCTTCTTTCCTCTGTTCTAGAGTATTTGCCATGGATTTCTTGATCCTACTGATTTCTCTTCCTAAATCAAAAATAGAAAGAGTGTTGACTGGATAGCAGATGGGATTAGCTTTCTGAGGAATTAATTTCCAGGAATTCTCTTTTTTGAGAATAGTTGTTCTTCTCCACTCATAGAAAGATATATACATATTTTCTTTTTCCATAAAGTTCTTCCAGTCTTGAGCTAATTCAATATTTTCTTCATTTGAAGTTCTCTTGGCAAATTCTCTTGCTTCTAGATGAGTATACAGATCCCAATTCAACATTTCTTTCATCCATTCTAGTTTTATGAATTCTTTTTGACATCCTTTAAAAAGAGTCAAAAACTTTTTTATTTCTGGAATAGATGGTCTTCTTGTATCCTCAGGGATGTAGGATTCGTTTCTGGATTTTATTTTTTCATCCAGATTATCTTGGATAACCAAAACATGGGAATCATGAGGAAAGGGAATGTTAGAAGATTGGGGATGTGGACATTGGTCTTTAGCAGTAGAACTTGGTGGAGGATTATTCGTTCTGGGATTGTGATTGACATGCTCAAAATGTATTCTATCATTTTCTTCAAATATGGTAAGAGTAGACAGAGTAATTATTTCTCCACAGTCAAAACATTTTACTGCAAAAGGGACTTTTGCCCATTTGTCGTGTTAAGGCTTGTAAAGAAGGATGTAGGCAAAATGATGTTGAGGAGGAAGGAATTTTACAGGAAGAAGATTTAGAAAGAGATCTTTGGGGAAAAGAAATGACTGCAACATCTGATGTCTCCTTGATTTTGGCAGAAGTAATAGATATTTGTACAAGAGACTTTGGTATATCAATAACCCAATTAGTGGGAAAAGAGAGGTTTTCCCATTTTATAGTACAATGTTCCATTTTTTTGATTTAAAGAGTCGGTTATGACCAGAGTGCTTGACTGAGAGTCTTTGCTAGGGTTATGTAGGACGGATGGAAACATAGTATTTGTATGCCTAAAGCATCCCCTGGCTTTGACAGCTATATTTGTTCGAGTAGATCTCATGTCGAACCTATTTGTCTGAATATGTAGTTTAAGGATATCTGCAATGTTTTCATCAAAAGTATATACACAGAAATTTGGGTAACAGTCAAAATAGACTGGTCCATTGGATAAAGGAGAAACAATTCCTCCAATCAGAGAATTGGTAAACTTGTTATGAGTTAGATCCCTGACCGTGCAAAGTACATAGGCATCTATCCCTTTGTGGACTAATGCATTTATCCCGATTCTGATACATCGAAAATGCAGAAAGTTTGTGCCATGTTTTTTGGCTTCCTTTTGAATTTCTTTTGGATTTATAAGAGAAATTGTTTGAGTGACATCACTATTCTGTTGTATAGTACTTATAGATTCTTTGACAAAGACTCTGGTTATGGCTTTGAGATGGAACATATTTAGGTCTTGATAGACTTTATTTGGGGATATTGTAGGTAATTTCCAAGATGCTTGCGGATTTGTTTCGACTTCTTCTATATCAGCATGATTTATGCTTTGACTTCAATTTAAAGAAAACATTGACTCAAGGTTATTTACAAAGTCAGATCCAGAGGTACTGGTTTCTTCAGCATTTTTGACATCTCTAAATGATACTGACCTGGAATCCATTTTAGTAGATATTACTATTTCAGCACGGAAAAGAAGGGCGTTTAGTCTTATGTCTTCTCGAAAGAAGATTAGACAGGCTCCTGACCGACTGCTCAGGCAGAAACTAGCAAATCTTTCAGAAGGTCGCAGTAGTGGAAACTATGCCTTTAAATAGCCCGAGACTACTGATACGGCCTTAGAGTGTCACAAGAGTGGAACTATGCCTTTAAACAGCCCGAGACTCTTGATACGACACTATGGATTCTTTAATCACACAAATATTTATACAGAGACAAAACAAAGAGCGAATAGATATATTAGATCTAAGAGAGTCTGATATCATACCCGGGTTGAAAATGAGTGCATGGCTCTGAATACAAGAAATGATATGATACCATTTGTAAATCTGCTCACACGAACAACTTTGTCAGGGGCCTCCTCTGGCAGAGAATGAAGCTTGACTCTTGATCTCTTGTCTCATGCGCAATCTTCCTTCACCATTTGGTGTTCTAGTTTCTGCTACTTCCGTCAGCACCAATGTCGTCGGGTTAACCGCTTTACTCTGCTTATCATTTTGAACCACACCGCCCGAAGTCCATCGATGCTTTTGCAGCTCTATTTGAAGCCTATAACTGGTTTTCGACGAACTTTCATAGCTACAACTTCCCTTTAGCGGCCTCCTTGCCTTAGCGGGACTTACTACCACTGATCCACCGACACCTTACAACAGACTACCAGCAACCTTACTAGTTGGGTGAACGAACTATGCCCTAGCAATAACAAGGAACAACGGATGCAAATACAGGCAAATAAATGAAGTCACAATGTGCGCATAATAGAGAGACAATAGACAAGCATCAGAGATTTAAGAACATGTGGAAGTCTTTATATTATCAAAGCATAAATACTCTCGGGTATTACAATGGATGTGCCAGATGCACAGATTACAGACTCTTGAGTAGGATGCTCTTCGCTCGATTTACAGACTCTACACTCAGAAAGACATGAAGCTTCAGACATAAGGGAAGCTTAGAACCTAAGACTGACTAACTCACAACTCACAAAATCGGGAATGAGAATAATGAGCTCTCCTCCTTCTTTTATAGGAATTTCGGGAGGAAGAGTCATCATGAAGCCAAGAACCGAATAGACTAGAGGCCCACTATGTCTGCCACCTAATCTTACTTTTAGGATTCGGCAGATGTATTCACGCAGGAATCTCTGACCAAATCATTATTTTAATAATAAATCCATCGAAAGAAGATTTAAACAGTAGATCTGATGAGGGAGTCGTGCAAGATTCCTCGGCCAAAGTTCCATGTCACATGATAAACAGTAGATCTGACGGGGTTTTCATGTAAGATTCCCCAACCAGAGGACAATCATACCTACCAAACCACATGCTAAACAGTAGAGCATCTTGGAAATGTGGGTCAATACGCACCAAAAGTCGGAGAAGTGCTCCGAGTTTCCAAGATTCTCTTTTATTGACAAGACCACACTATACATAGTGGAGTTTAATGACGACAACCCACAGAACCCGAATGGCACCACTGTCGGCCATTTAGACATGAATTATTACATTGTGGAGTTTTAAGGTACAAACCCACGGAAACCAGAGATTAGAGTATTTTCAATCATTTTCAATGAAGCTAGAAAATCTTTCCGGATAATGTAGGGTGTCCCACATCTTTGTATAAATTCTCCGGACTATAAAGGGTACGCCATTGATGATCTGGAGAATAATCTTTGATTTGATTCCCCACTGAAAATGGTTGAAGATGAACATTCGTAATATTTCTCCATCATTTGGTCCTTGATGGTAAAGATCTCGAATAGCAGTAAGAGAAATGCAAGATCCTAAAAGATAGGGGTCTATGGCGCTCTTGTTTAGACCAAAGTCTCTCCACCAGTTAGCAATCCAAATTGGGGGTCTTCCTTCAGTTGCAGAATTTATGCTACCAAATTTAACCATAATTATCATATCCTCCTTTTGAGCAAATTCCCACCACATCTTTCTGTATTCATGATAATTTATGCTTGTTTCTGGAAAGATGATATTAGGATTCCTTTCGGGCCAATGAGATAATAATCTGGATCTGTTTAAACAAAAATATTGTTGATTGTTACCTTTAGTATTTCTTATGTCCCAGATTAATGTTATATCATGGAAAAGTTATGTTAAGGCATATTGTGCTCGGGATTCCCTTTCATTGCTCTGAGTGGTTAAGGGAGCCAAAATATTTGATATTCTTCTTCCCCTTACTTCAGGAACCAGATTGGAGTATGAAACTTGTGTTGCTTGAGATAAAAGTTATGTACTTCTTAATTCCCACCGGGGTATCCATTCTTATGTATAAGATCTCCAGCTTAGAGTATCAGGAATATTTATTACCTACTCTTCTTCATTTCTAAGCTGTACAAAGATTAATAAGAAGGAATTTTGTAAATGTTCTCTACTTTAGAAATCTGAAATGGAATTATTAGCCCCTTTAATATGCTCTATTGAAAAATCAAAATTGTTGAAAAGAGCCTGCCATCTTGCAAATTTAGAATCTCCAGGATTTTTTAGTTCCTTGTTTAAAACCTTATTCATTGCTGCACCATCAGTCCTAAGAAGAAATCTTTTGTAAATCAAATAGATTTCAAATTTATGTATGGCATTCAGAGCAGCTTTAATTTCTTTATCTAATGCAAAATATTTTTTCTCTGCTGCTTGCCATAAACTAGAGGAAAATTGAATAACTTCTTCATGTCCCTTGTCTTTGACTTGTTTTAAAACTGCTCCCTTGCCAATATTACTGGTATCAGTTTCTACTATCTTTGGGAGATTATCGTCGGAGATATGTAGGATGGGAAGATTCTTTGTCCTAACTTTGATATTTCTTATAGTTTGAGTATGTGCCTCTGTCCAGGGACTTGGTTCTTTTTTCAATCTATCATTTAGGACTCTTCTATCTTGTGCACAGTCTTTATAAAAATGGCTTATATAATTTAGACTTCCTAAGAACCTTTGTTGTTGTGTCTTATCAATAATCTTGTCTGGAAATTTATCTGCAAATTCAACAGCATGAGTTTGCAGAGTGATTTGGACATTGTCAATAGTATGACCAAGAAATTTGATCTGTGTCTGGAAAAGTTCAATCTTTTTCTTGGATAATACTATTGACAATGTCCAAATCACTCTGCAAATTTATATGCAAATTCAACAGCATGAGTTTGCAGAGTGATTTGGACATTGTCAATAGTATGACCAAGAAATTTGATCTGTGTCTGGAAAAGTTCAGTCTTTTTCTTGGATAATACTATTGACGAAGAGAGTCTGATATCATACCCAGGTTGAAAATGAGTGCTCTCTGTATACATACTCATATATACAGACTCATATACCATTTGTAAAGCTTTACTGATATCATACTCATTTTCAACCTGGGTATGATATCAGACTCTCTTAGATCTGATATAGCTATTTGCTCTTTGTATTATCTCTGTATACATTCTTGTGTGAGTCACTTTGTGTATAAATATTTCTGTGAGTCAAGAATCCATAGTGTCGTATCAAGAGTCTCGGGCTGTTTAAAGGCATAGTTCCACTCTTGCGACACTCTAAGGCCGTATCAATAGTCTCGGGCTATTTAAAGGCACAACTTCCAACACTGCGACCTTCTGAAAGATTTGGTAGTTTCTGCCTGAGAAGTCGGTCAGGAGCCTTTCTAATCTTCTTTCGAGAAGACATAAGACTAAGCGCCTTGCTTTTCTGTGCTGAAATAGTAATATCTACTAAAATGGATTCCAGGTCAGTATCATTTAGAGAAGTCAAAAATGCTGAAGAAACCAGTACCTCTGGATCTGACTCTGTAAATAACCTTCAGTCAATGTTTTCTTTAAATAGAAGTCAAAGCATAAATCATGCTGATATAGAAGAAGTCGAAACAAATACGCAAGCAGCTTGGAAATTACCTGTAATATCCCCAAATAAAGTCTATCAAGACCTAAATATGTTCCATCTCAAAGCCATAACTAGAGTCTTTGTCAAAGAATCTATAAGTACTATACAGCAGAATAGTGATGTCACTCAAACAATTTCTCTTATAAATCCAAAAGAAATTCGAAAGGAAGCCAAAAAACATGGCACAAACTTTCTGCATTTTGGATGTATCAGAATCGAGATAAATGCATTAGTCCACAAAGGGATAGATGCCTATGTACTTTGCACAGTCAGGGATCTAACTCATAACAAGTTTACCGATTCTCTGATTGGAGGAATTGTTGCTCCTTTATCCAACAGACCAGTCTATTTTGACTGTTACCCAAATTTCTTTGTATATAATTTTGATGAAAACCTTGCAGATATCCTTAAACTACAGATTCAGACAACTGGGTTCGACATGAGATCTACTCGAACAAATATAGTTGTCCAAGCCAGGGGATGCTTTACGCATACAAATACTATGTTTCCAGCCGTCCTACATACCCCTAGCAAAGACTCTCAGTCAAGCACTCTGGTCATAACTGACTCTTTAAATAAAAAAATGGAACATTGTACTATAAAATGGGAAAACCTCTCTTTTCCCACTGATTCGGTTATTGATATACCAAAGTCTCTTGTACAAAAATCTATTACTTCTTCCCAAATCAAGGAGACATCAAATGTTGCAGTCTTTTCTTTTCCCCAAAGATCTCTTTCTAAATCTTCTTCTTGTAAAATTCCTTCCTCCTCAACATCATTTTGCCTACATCCTTCTTTACAAGCCTTAGCACAACAAATGGGCAAAAGTCCCTTTGTAGTGAAATGTTTTGACTGTGGAGAAATAATTACTCTGTCTACTCTTACCATATTTGAAGAAAATGACAGAATACATTTTGAGCATGTCAATAACAATCCCAGAACTAATAATCCTCCACCAAGTTCTACTACTAAAGACCAATGTCCACATCCCCAATGTTCTAACATTCCCTTTCCTCATGATTCCCATGTTTTGGTTATCCAAGATAATCTGGATGAAAAAATAAAATCCAGAAAAGAATCCTACATCCCTGAGGATACAAGAAGACCAACTGTTCTAGAAATAAAAAAGTTTTTGACTCTTTTTAAAGGATGTCAAAAAGAATTCATTAAACAAGAATGGATGAAATAAATGTTGAATTGGGATCTGTATACTCATCCAGAAGCAAGAGAATTTGCCAAGAGAACTTCAAATGAAGAAAATATTAAATTAGCTCAAGACTGTAAGAACTTTATGGAAAAAGAAAATATGTATATATCTTTCTATGAGTGGAGAAGAACAACTATTCTCAAAAAAGAGAATTCCTGGAAATTAATTCCTCAGAAAGCTAATCCCATCTTCTATCCAGTCAACACTCTTTCTATTTCTGATTTAGGAAGAGAAATCAGTAGGATCAAGAAATCCATGGAAAATACTCCAGAACAGAAGAAAGAAGAAAAGGATGAAAGTCTTCAAGTCAAACATCAAAAATATCATGTCTTGATTGAACTAAAAATTCAATACCTGCATTTTAAATTGAAGACCTTAATTGATACTGGATCATATTTGAATATGCTAAATAAGCATGTTATCCCTGTTTCTTTATGGGGAAAAACTCAGGCTATGGTTGTGGGATTAGGAAACATCCCAAATAATATTTCATTCCAGGTTCCAGAAGCAGTTCTCTATTTCCAAGATTTTTGTCTTAAAATGAAATTCTTATTAGCAGATATCTCTATTGCTTGTATCCTTGACACTCCCTTCCTTGTAGCAGTTTCTCCCCATGGTTCAACCATCGTGACTCCAGAAAATCCAGGATACTTCATTACAATCCAGGGTAGTAAAATAATTAAACTCCCATTTGTATCTACTCCTAGGATTTCAAATGTTGTTCAGCTTAATCTTAGAAAGGTTGAAAAGATAAAAGAGATGAAGGCCTTCCAGATAGAAATCAGAATTCAAGTTCAATTGAAACAAATAAACATCCAGGAAAATATCTTGTTCTTAAAAGAAGAATTTATTAATTTAGTTTGCTCAGAAAATCCTACTGCCTTTTGGAAGCAGAAAAAGCATGAAGTCTTCCTTCCTTACAAAGAAGACTATCAGGGAAAGCCTTGTAAAAGCAGAGCCATACCAATGAATGCTGAATACCAAAAGCTTTGTGCAGATGAAATTGAGGGTTTACTCAAAAAGGAACTAATCAGAAAATCTACTAGTCCTTGGAACTGTTATGGGTTTTATGTAAATAAACATTCAGAACAAATCAGACGAGTTCCTAGATTAGTAGTCAACTATAAACCCCTCAATAAAGTATTAGCAGATGATACTTATCCCATTCCAAATAAAAGCAGCCTTGTTACCAGAATTGCAGGTGCAAATATTTTTTCAAAATTTGATTTGAAATCAGGATTCTGGCAAGTAGCCATTCATGAAAAGGACAAATTTAAAACTGCTTTTAATGTCCCTGTTGGGCATTATGAATGGAATGTGATGCCTTTTGGGCTAAAGAATGCTCCTGCAAAATTTAAAAGGGTAATGGATGATACTTTAAAGCCATATTTTGATTGGGTCATTGTATATATTGATGACATTTTGGTTTTCTCTTCATCCATAGATCAACATTTTAAACATCTGAAGAAGCTTTTGCAAGTCCTCAAGCAAGTTGGGCTAGTATTATCCAAGAAAAAGATTGAACTTTTCCAGACACAGATCAAATTTCTTGGTCATACTATTGAAAATGGCCAAATCACTCTGCAAACTCATGCTGTTGAATTTGCAGATAAATTTCCAGACAAGATTATTGATAAGACACAACGACAAAGGTTCTTAGGAAGTCTAAATTATATAAGCCATTTTTATAAAGACTGTGCACAAGATAGAAGACTTATAAATGATAGATTGAAAAAAGAACGAAGTCCCTGGACATAGGCACATACTCAAGCTGTAAGAAATATCAAAGTCAGGACAAAGAATCTTCCCATCCTACATATCTCTGATGATAATCTCCCAAAGATAGTAGAAACTGATGCCAGTAATATTGGTTGGGGAGCAGTTTTAAAACAAGTCAAAGACAAGGGAAAGGAATAAGTTATTCAATTTGCCTCTGGTTTATGGCAAGCAACAGAGAAAAATTATTCTGCATTAGATAAAGAAATTAAAGTTGCTCTGAATGCCATACATAAATTTGAAATCTATTTGATTTACAAAAGATTTCTTCTTAGGACTGATGCTGCAGCAATGAATAAAGTTTTAAACAAGGAACTAAAAAATCCTGGAGATTCTAAATTTGCAAGATGGCAGGCCTTTTTCAGCAATTTTGATTTTTCAATAGAACATATTAAAGGGGCTAATAATTCCATTCCAGATTTCTTAAGTAGAGAACATTTACAAAATTCATGCTTATTAATCTCTGTACATCTTAGAAATGAAGAAGAGCAGGTAATAAATATTCCTGATACTCTAAGCTGGAGATCTTATACAGAAGAATGGATACACCAGTGGGAATTAAGAAGTACAGAACTTCTATCTCAAGCAACACAGGTTTCATACTCCAGTCTGGTTCCTGAAGTAAGGGGAAGAAGAATATCAAATATTTTGGCTCCCTTAACCACTCAGAGCAATGAAAGGGCATCCCAAGCACAGTATGCCTTAACATAACTTTTCCATGATATAACATTATTCTAGGACATAAGAAATACTGAAGGTAACAATCAACAATATTTTTGTTTAAACGGACCTAGATTATTATCTCATTGGCCCGAAAGGAATCCTAATAGAATCTTTCCACAAACAAGCATAAATTATCATGAATACAGAAAGATGTGGTGGGAATTTTCTCAAAAGGAGGATATGATAATTATGGTTAAATTTGGTAACATAAATTCTGCAACTGCAGGAAGACCCCCAATTTGGATTGCTGACTCGTGGAGAGACTTTGGTCTAAACAAGAGCGCCATAGACCCCTATGTTTTAGGATCTTGCATTTCTCTTACTGCTATCCGAGATCTTTACCATCAAGGACCAAATGATGGAGAAATCTTACGAATGTTCATCTTCAACCATTTTCAGTGGGGAATCAAATCAAAGATTATTCTCCAGAGCATCAATGGCATACCCTTTATAGTCCGGAGAATTTATACAAAGATGTGGGACACCCTACATTATCTGGAAACATTTTCTAGCTTCATTGAAAATGATTGAAAATAATTTAATCTTTGGTTTCCGTGGGTTTATACCTTAAAACTCCACAGTGTAATAATTCATGTCTAAATGGCCGACAGTGGTGCCATTCGGGTTCCGTGGGTTGCCGTCATTAAACTCCACTATGTATAGTGTGGTCTTGTCAATAAAAGAGAATCTTGGAAACTCGGAGCACTTCTCCGACTTTTTTGTATACTTGGTGAGAAATATATTCCTTAGTAACCAAAACTTTGGTAGGACTATGTACCAGTATGAAAATACAAAATTCTGTGTCAAAATCTTCTTATCTCCCTGATCAAAAATCAATCTGTGAAAAATATGGATTATATCTTTCTAATCCATCAAGGAAAAGAAGAAAAAAGCCGAAAGACTTCAGAGGAGAAAAAGGGAGAAAATACAAAGCTAGGTACAAGTATGTTCCTAAAAGCCATTATTATGAGCCAAAAGATATTAGGCTCAAATCTCACACTCATGAAGCAAAACAGAGAGTAACTTGCTGGATATGTGGAAAGCAGGGTCATTATGCTCATGATTGTCCAGAAAATGAAGCCTCCAGAAAAACAAAAAGAAAATGTTCTGAACAAAAGGCAAAAGAGGCTCAGGAAAGGAGACAACTAATTTTACAGCTTCACTGCAACAAGTGTGGGGCAAATAATCATGATACAAATTCATGCCCCCATAACCCTTTTAACAAGCCAAAAGAAGAGGGTCATCTTCTTCAACAAGGATGTTGTTCTTCTAATAGTACATCAGAATTTGAATATTCTTCAGAAAATGAAATTCTGATAAACCAACATTCTAGTTGCAGCAATCCAAAATTTTGTACTTGTGAAAGTAGTAGTGGCAGTTCTAGTTCTGATTCAAAACCTAAAGTTCAAGAAAAATTGAAAGTCTATATGTTTCAGAACACACGTGATCAAGAGGCACAAATGCTTGCCCAAATAAAAGGCCTTCCAGAAGGTGACATGAAAAAATTCCCTTCTTGAAACTTTTATTAAGACTGTCAAGGCAGAACAAAAGGGTAAACATTCTGAAATACCAAGAAGACAGCCTTTGTTTTTAGATGCTTCCTTTGAAAAGAACACAAAGAAATATATTAAGTTTAACAGAGAACCAAAACCGCACAATATCTCTGTTACAGAACTAGCCAAAGAAGTTATACTTCTTAGAAAGAAAATCTCTGAGTTAAAAGAAACAGTCAACAGGCTAGATGCTGAGTGCAGTTATAAAGTTGATTCATGGGCTAGACAAGAAATCAAGCAGATTAAAGAAAGGCTGGATTCTATTCCTCCACCATTGGAAGATGCCCCTTTTGAGACTGTGCTCCTAGAACAGACTACAGAAGAAATGCAGGGAATGATAGGCATGAAGATTCTACCTATCAAATACCAGAAGTATTATATAAAGATCCAGTTAGAAATTAATCAAGAGATTTTTTCATTGACTGCACTAATAGACACTGGATCAGATTTAAACCTACTGCATAAAAATCTTATCCCTGCAAAATACTGGCTTCCTAGTTTTGGATCAGCTACAGGACTAGGAAATGTAAATACTTCTTTTCAATTTGAAATTCCTAAAGGCATCTTGATCCTTGAAAATTATGCTTTGGGAATGAAATTTCAAATTTCTAATCTACCGGTTGATTGTATTCTTGGTACACCCTTTCTATCAGCAGTAGAACCTCATGGTTCTTGTATATGTCCAGATGGAAAGAATGGATTTTTTATCTCCATGCCCAATATAGATGGAGATCCTTCCAAAAGGATTGAATTACCATTTATTTCTGAACATCATATGCAGCTTGCCTATTGTCAGAAAAGTTTGGTAACAATTGAAGTTTTTTATGACCAAAGAAATGTTGTTGTTACTCATTATCTGGATGATAGTACTCCCTGGGAAGTTTTCAAAGAACATTGGATACCGTCATGGCAACTCAAGCATTCATAAAAGGTAGAATTAGGCCTACCAGGGTTTTCAAGAAATACTCATATAAATGTACTTCCTCCACAGCACATACTTGGTAGAATCCATCAACCCATCACTATTGCATCTAGAGAAAAACTCATTGAAATGGGGGACCTGAGCAGACTGAGATCTGCTAATAGACAATGGTATGGTCATCAAACCCGAAGATGGGAAGAAACTCCTGCATATCATTTCTTCCAAATAAATAGAATGAGAACTATTCCAGAATGGCCAAATCAAAATCCAAATGAAAATATATACGATGTGGATTACTATCGTATAAAACTGTGATTTAATATTTGTCTCTGGACAGACAAGTATAAGTATTATTATTGCATGGTAAGATTTGTTCATTCCTTCAGGGATTGGCCTGAACCTGATTGGTTGTTAGAATGGTGGAATCAGTTTGGATTAAATACAGTTAGTATCAATCCAGATGTGACAGAAGTCAGAAGAATGTTCCTATTTCATAACAGAAGACTTGATACTATTTCCGACTTATTTTCTGAAGAAGAATACAAGATGATGTTTATTGGGGAAAAACATCCATGGATTATACGAACCAAGTTCTTACTCCACCAAGATCTAGAAAGTAATAATGATATTGAATTGGTTCGGGAAGTATATACTCAGCATTGGGACCCATATAACTTCCGACATTTCCATGATCATCCATTAGAATAAAGGTTTCTGTGGGTTTGTACCTTAAAACTCCACCGTGTAATAATTCATGTCTAAATGGCCGACAGTGATCCCATTTGGGTTCCGTGGGTTGCCGTCATAAAACTCCACTTTGTACATAGTGTTGTCATTTCAATAATGAGAATCTTGAAAACTCAGAGCACTTCTTCGACTTTTGGTGCGGATTGACCCACATTTCCAAGATGCTCTACTGTTTAGCATGTGATTTGGTAGGTATGATTGTCCTCTGGTCGGAGAATCTTACATGACAACCCCGTCAGGTCTACTGTTTATCATGTGACATGGTACTCTGGCCGAGGAATCTTGCACGACGCCCTCGTCGAATCTACTGTTTAAATCTGCTTTCGGTGGATTTATTATTAAAATAATAATTTGGTCAGAGATTCCTGCGTGAATACATCTGCCGAATCCTAAAAGTAAGATTAGGTGGCAGACATAGTGGGCCACTAGTCTATTCGGGTCTTGGCTTCACGATGACTCTTCCTCCCGAAATTCCTATAAAAGAAGGAGGAGAGCTCATTATCTTCATTCCCGATTTTGTGAGTTGTGAGTTAGTCAGTCTTAGGTTCTAAGCTTCCCTTATGTCTGAAGTTTCGTGTCTTTCTAAGTATAGAGTCTGTAAGTCAAGCGAAGAGCATCCTACTCAAGAGTCTGTAATCTGTGCATCTGGCACATCCATTGTAATACCCGAGAGTATTTATGCTTTGATAATATAAAGACTTCCGCATGTTCTTAAATCTCTGATGCTTGTCTATTGTCTCTCTATTATGCGCACATTGTAACTTCATTTATTTGCCTGTATTTGCATCCATTGTTCCTTGGTACTGCTAAGGCATAGTTCGCTCACCCAGCTAGTAAGGTTGTTGGTAGTCTGGTGTAAGGCGTTGGTGGATCAGTGGTAGTAAGTCCCACTAAGGCAAGGAGACCGCTAAAGGGCAGTTGTAGCTGTGAAAGTTCGCCGAAAACCAGTTATAGGCTTCAAATAGAGCTGCAAAAGCATCGATGGACTTCGGGCGGTGTGGTTCAAAATGCTAAGCAGAGTAAAGTGGTTAACCCGACAACATTGGTTCTGACGGAAGTAGCAGAAACCAGAAGACTAGATGGTGAAGGGAGATTGCACATGAGACAAGCTGTCAATATTTGAAGCTTCATTATCTGACAGAGGAGGCCTCTAAGTTTACAAATGGTATCAGAGGCAAAAATTGCATACACTAAGCATCGACATGTGATCTAGACGCTTGGCTACATATACATCTTGAAAGTATTTTATTTTGTTGAATGTAGGATATGCCTACATTAATAAAACAAAAGGGTTCTCAACCAAATGCTAAACGCGTAAGCACACAAGGGTCATAGGGCTTGGTTTGTAGAGATTAATTGATCCAGTCCTCATCATTCCCAAGCCAGAATACATTGCATGTACAGGTGTTCTCTAGCAGGGAAAAATATTCAAGTGGCCATCAAAAAGGGTGTGCCCATGTGTCGAGGTTGGAGAATCATGAGTTGAGAATAGTCCAATACATGTCAACATGAGCGTGAAAGCAGCCAAGTTCAATAACTAAACAATCAGGAACTTGAACGATTCAAAACTTCTTTAAATTTTCATTTGATATTAATTGCACTAAATCGAATCAACGACTATTATTTCTTCATCATCGACATCAACGTTCAATCGGGTCAGATCCTATGGATTTTCGATGATAAATCCAACCATTTTGATTTCATCCTTCGAAGACCACTTCCATGATAAATGAAAAGACTTCTCATTGGAAAAACGCCAGATCAAGGTCGACTTAAGTGTTATTTGTATGTCAAGGAAAGAAGAATTGTTTTATATTATGGTGTTGCTCTATCATTCGAGCTTCTATACCCTTCACATAGAAGGAGTTTATTTATAATCGCAATGCCATCAGAGATGCTGAGACTTGAATTACTCATCAAATCGATGCAATGGTGAATCATGAGTTTGAAAAAGTAGAGGACATGGTAGATTGTTGGCTTGCAGTCAAATCAAGCCAACAATCTAGGCTTTCAAATTAGTAGGCTTGCAGTAGGCTAGGCATGGTAGATCATGGTAGATTGTTGGTGAAGTATTGCGCTTTCAAATTAGTAGGCTTGCAGTCAAATCAAGTGAACTATATAAATGCACATGACACATTAACACATTTATTGTACTGCATATGATTGTGTGAAGAAATAGGATATAAAGAAGATTGTTTCTAGCAACACAATGGTTGACATTTTTTCTCTGAAAATGACGAAGACAGTTTATTTCCCATATCTAAAATTCTACTTCTAATTCTTCAGAACTCAAAATCAACATTTCTGAACTTGGGAAAATTTTACAACTCCAAGCTTGTAAGGCCAAAAGAGCATTATCAGTGTATAAGAAATATTTTCTAACAGGCACAATATCTATACTTTTCATCACGCCTACAATAGCAACATATGGTGGTACATAATAGATACATGTGGCAGAGTATCTGAAAGCATAGGAAACGAATGAAACAAAACCTTATTTTTGGGAAAAAGAAAATGATTAATTTCATTCCAAAACAACCTTGTCTTCAAATAAGCTCCAGATTCGATGGAGGGATATTGAAATCTAAATCATTTTGGAATCTAGATTAAAGGAAACAATATATCAGTTAGATAAAAAAAAGACTCAGTTTTAGATGAAACTGGACAACTAGTAGATGAAGATGTCAAGCTTTTCATTATTGAGTTTATCTTCATATTGTCCCATATTTTTAACATCAGTCAACAAGGAATCGAATTCAGCAGTAACAAGACACTTGGAAATAGGATATCATCAGTCAAAGATCAACCTTGGTTCGAGGGCATGAATTGTGATTCGAGTGCAAGTGGCATATGATTTTCAAGCAACTCTAATATCCCTTGTAACAAATCAAAATTGTTTTTATTTTGTTGTTAGATATTTTCCTTAATGTTTGTAACATCCCGAATAGTCTGGAGGATATATTTTTCTATTTGAAATACTATAGCGGGTGGTCATAGAGGAGGCCCAAGAGAGGGACTTTGGGGAAATAAAATTAGGTGTGCTTTATTTGTAATCTGGAGGGAAGTTTTCCTTTTTCAAATTTCAACATCAGAGATCCATGAAGACCTAGATTATTGGTTTCTTATTTTTGTCTTCATCTTATTTTTCCTCCTACTAGAATAAATTACAGTTTTTTGATAATCAATAGTTGTTCATGGATTATTGATTCTTATGCAGTGAGACTCATTGTACCTGTCTATTATTTATGAGATTTGTTTGATTATGTTTATTCATTTTTATAAAGATTTTGTGTTAATCGAATATTCAGTATTATGTATTATACAAGTATGATTTGATAGTGATGCCTATGTTTTCCATAGTTGTTTTCTTTATTCTACAACCCATCCATGCTATTATCAACCTCTTTTCTCATAACTGATTTAATTTCCTTTGATCGATGAAATATGTCAAGGGACTCCATTCCCAATAGTATTTATGGTTGATATTATAATTATTTCAATATTCTTCTTTATATCTTTATTCACCATGTCCTTTCCATTCATGAAACTTAAACCAACCTATAAAACTACAAATATAAACCATTTCAATAATAGAGGTGCCCCAACTCTCACACCATAGAAGTCTGGTGCATATTTTGGGACTAACACATGTACCATTCTTTCTCACGTTCTTTCTGAACTTGCTGATGGAAAACTGCAAAAAAATGGTCCTCTTCTAGCTCTACTAGTTCCGACAATCTCTTCTCCATTGTGCCAAAATATGTAAGTTATATCAGTGCAATAATACGTAAACTTGACACTATGAATTCCGTAGGCATAGCAACTTCTTGGACATACACTAGTCTGAATGGGATATGTCTTGTCAACTTCTTACTTGTAGTCCTATATGTCCATAAAATTGCTAGAATCCTCAAGTCCCAGTCATCTCGACTTACATTACACACCTTCATCAATGCATGCTCTAGTATCTTATTAAATGCTTCCACTGTTCCATTTTCCTGAGGATTATATGGTGTTCTCTTCTGATAATGAATCTGAAAGTCCTCTATCAATGCTACAATCGTCCAATTTATAAAATGATTTCCTTGATCACTCATAAGTATGTTGGATTACTGAGAGGGGGTGGTGAATCAGTAATAACGTAATGTTAATCCTTTTTCTTCAAATGTTATATCAATGTAGAATTATTATCCAATAATGAGCAGTAATAAATAAACAATCACACACATGCACAGTACACCAGTGTTTTACGTGGAAACCCAAATCGGGAGAAAACCACAGAATGCTTTTTCTTATATGTCTTGAAGAATTACATTCATTGGAAGCACCAACTTCCTTTGTTTTCCAGCTGCAACTGGAAGGAGGCTCTAACCCCCTAGTTTCTTGGGCTACAACCTGAGGGAAGCTCCAACTCCCCAAATCTCTGGCTACAACCAGAAGGAGGCTACAACCCCCAATGTTCTCCGGCTACAACCGGAAGGTGGCTACAACCACCTGTCCTTGCCTTTCGGCCTTCTTTTCTTCACTTTCCTTAGAATTTCGGCTAAGATATCATTGGTAAACCTCAGACACATATAGATATTCAATATGCTCAAGTGTTATTCAAATGAGAGAGCCTTGCCTCTTATTTATACTCTCCAAGTAGCTTCCTTAAAAACATATTCTAGGTCACTTGG
>ML778493.1:372668-417485 GCA_009831015.1 Picea engelmannii
GTGACATTCCACATACCACCAGAAATGGCATGACAAGCACTATCCATCTAGGATAGTTTCACCAACAATTTCCTTGATCTTCATCTCGTTATTCCTCATACAAGCATGGTTCCTCCAACCATTCTTCTAGGATAAATCAATCCGTAAAGCATCTTCCTGTGAGGGATTTCACCATAAGGGGACCACTTTGGAGTTCATCCATTTGTACACCTTATCAATCATGATAAGACAATAATGAGTCATCTATACATTTTTCCAACAATGCATCATATACCAATGGAACCACATTGATCCATCTTCATCTATGCATTCTCATCAAGGAAAATATATATTATATTACATCAATCATCAATCAATCAATCATTTGACATCAATCAATCACTTGACATCAATAAATGACATCAATCAATCAAACCATTGGCATCAATGACAACATGATCCAACAAAGTATTATGGGGCATCCAAACCTTGTCACTACATTTTAAAATAAGAATAGTGCAACTATTTCTACGCTGCAATCTCTTACTGGTTCCACTTCAACCCATCTGGTCAAATAATCTGTCATGGTAATGATGTATCTAGTTCCTAATCTCTTCACTGTTGGATTGATAGCCCAACAAAGTCCACTTCTCATTTATCAAAATATTGTAATTTCACTAAGGGAATCCCATCTTTCCTAGAAGTATTTCCAATTCTTTGGAAAACATCTCAAGTCTTACAAAATTCTTTTCCATACTTATGAAGGGTATGCCACCACTATCCTATGCACACAATATTTTGATTTGTTTCTTTTCTTGCTTAATGACCTCTTGTAACCCCTTCATGAGCCTCTGACAAAATCATGTGTCTTTCATGTTCTAATATACATCATCGTAGAATACCATCTGCACCTAGTACAAATTCCTTTTATAAGTTGATAGTCTACGA
The DNA here is from genome assembly GCA_009831015.1 of Picea engelmannii. Lineage (NCBI taxonomy): Eukaryota > Viridiplantae > Streptophyta > Pinopsida > Pinales > Pinaceae > Picea > Picea engelmannii. The sequence goes on from ML778493.1 coordinate 373,596, forward strand.
CCTTCAATACTAACTGCTTCTTGTACACAAATGTAAACTTAGGTGGGGTTAATCCTATACACAAGAACTGAACTATGTCTGTAAAATAGTCATCAACCATTTGTACTAAAAATAAGTTCATGTATGGTAAGTTGTCATCAAAGTTTCCTGCATCTTCTCTTGATAGAATGCGCAATAAATGATCAGGTCTTGAATTAAATTTCCCTGGTTTCACAATTAACTCAAATTCATATTCCTGAAACAATAATATCCATCTCCATATTCTTCCCCCCCAACACTGACTTATAGACAAAATATCTTAGCGTAGAATGGTATGTGTAGATCTTAGAGTGTGAACACGACAAGTAATGTCTGAACTATTGCAATGCATACACCATTACTAATCCTTCACATTCTATCATAGTATAGTTATGTTCTTTAGTTGACAAATTCCTACTCTCAAATGCAATGGGATGATCTATATCTCCTTCTATGGGATGACCTAATACTATGTCTATATCTAGAGATGACACATCAACATGAACATGAAACTCCTTATTCCAATCTAAAAATATGAAAATCGGTGTGGTAACTAGTTTCTTCTTCAAAGTATCTAAACCTTCTTGACATTCCTCACTTCAATGAAAATTATTCTCCTTCTTTAGCGATATCTCCATCGTCGTTGTAATCTGCACATATCCTTTAATGAACTTATTGTAGTACCTTATATGTCCCAACGTTTCTCGTAACTTTCACACTGAAGTTGGCAGTGGTAAATAAACAATCACAAGAATCTTCACCAGATATACTATCAGTCCTTGCTTACATGCTACATGGCCCAATAAGATACCAAATGACGCACAAAAAATGCATTTCTTTAAAATCAAAGATATCTAAAACTGCCTACACCTATCCAACATCAAGCTCAAAATCTAAATATGATCTTAAAGTAGCTAAACATCGTCTAGTCATCTAAATATACTTTAAGAACTTATGGATGAATTCTTTAAATGCCGCTACACCCAATCTAGAAAATATTGTTGGTTCATTCTTCAATCCAAAAGGAATTATTGTGTATTAGTAACACCCCCATTCTATGCAAATTTAGTCTTATATCTAATTTCCTACGCAATATTGATTTGATGATATCCTAAAAATCCATCAGTGAATGAATAAGCTTCATGCCCTCCTACATTCTCCAATAATTCATCTGTAAATGGTGTAGGAAATGGATCATGTAAGCATGCATCATTTAACTTCCTCATATCTACACAAATTATGATCCCTCTTGTCTTCTTATCCTGAACAACCATTGGACTAATCCACTCTAATTCTTTGATAGTTTCAATAATTCTAGATTCTAACATATTTTCTATCTCCACATTCACCTTTTGCTTATACATTGGGTTCATTCTGTATGGCCTCTATGTCATTGTCTTAACATCTAGATTCAAGGGGATATTCATCTCTCCTAACTCCCCAATGATCCCTTTCATCTCTAAAAAAGTAGTTGTAAATAGATCCTCATACTCGTGCATTAAGTATATTATCTTCTCCACAGTATCGTCATTCCAACAATCTCCTATGTTCACAAATTTGCGTTTATCTTTTGTACCAATGTTTACATTGTGTTTCCTTAATGGTTTTTCATATATGGGTGATTCAAGTTGTGGTCCTTATATTGTGCTCTCTCCTTCCATTTTTGGTATTTTCACATTTCTGGGACCTTCATCCTCCTTTAAATATTTTTCAACAACATTATAAAAACACAAAATTTCTTCATCTATCACAGAATATATATGTGCGCTACATAAAGGTACTAGTTCTATCGAGTCTTCTGCTAAAAAAATCTTGTTCTTCATGTCCTACAAAGATGATTCAATTAAAGGAGCATCATCTTCAAAATTAAAGGTTACCTTAAAATTTTGAGTCAATTCCTCCAAATCTACAACTTCTCTGTGCACTTTCGGTTACAAGTACCAATTCTTCAGTATTGTGTCCAATGTGTGTACAAACAAGTGTGTCCATTCTTTGATGGGTACTTTATTCCATGTCACAATACATTGTGTAACAGACTCCATCGATCATCTCAATCATGTATACTTATGCATAGTATCTTCATTCTCTGTCTCAAACCTAACCTATAATAACCTTTTTCACTACTGCCAATCTCTTATTCCGTCCTTGTGTGTAGCCCACCACCTTGTCGGGGTCACTTTTAGTTAGAAATCTAATGCTAATATTCTTTGTTGATATGATATTTGAAATTAAAATTATCTTATAAAATAAGATACATCGATTAGTCTATCATACGCTGGAGGATCAGATACCTTAGTTCCAATCCATCAGAACATGCGAGTAATTCGAGCACATTTCCTTGTGGACACTTCTTGCAATCTTTGTTGCCAATTATCCAAAGCTTCTTCTAAATATGATGTGCATGAACTAATACTTCTCCAACTAAGTACACCATCAGCTGTATGATTCACATAATCGTCCATTCGTGCAGTCATGTTATACAATTTTTCGAGCTCTTTTCCTTTTATTGGTTCTACATATCTTCTTCCTTCAGTAGGATCCAATGGCGTAGTAACCTTCAAGTCTTTTACTTCAAAAATTGTATGTCTCTTATTAAGTTCAATGATATTCGAGTTGCAAAGGCCCAATGAAGTCTAAGGAGTGTTGGGTAAGGAGTGCTTCCATTTACTATCTCGATCACTTCAAAATCGACAATGTTAACACTTACCCATGTCAACCTTCCTATTGTGAAAATATTATGTTGGTTTGCTAATCTAAACTAAATGGGTGACCAGATCAAGTTCAGATGGTCGATCATATCCGATTTCTTCCTTGGGATGACATTCACATAAGAGCCTAGATCCAAAGTAATATTGTCCATGTCATAGTTTCTTACTTTCACATTGAGTTGAAACTCCCTATTTGCTATCTTCTTGTGGTGCACCTAGTTTATTGCTCAGTGTGCAACATGTATCTCTTTCTCTTGGGAGCACCAGTCAATCATTCCATGAAACATAGTCAAATCAAACTCATATTTTATTAACTCTAAAATTTTTTTCATAAAATTGTTCAAAGTCCTTACCTTGTCAACTTTCCCTTCTAAATAGTCATAAACCGGTGGCATATCATACACTAGCAGTTCTCTATACAAAGGTGGCACGGTCGAAGTCGAGGATATCCATTCTTATCCTATAACTTCCTTCCCTACTTTTGTGTATGTATCTTTCTCATTTCTAGAGTCAAACATTGGTTGAGGATTTGTTGTTTTCCTTACCCACTGGTGGACCCTATTTTATTGATCCATCATCTCAACTCCGATTCCAATTCCTCCATGGGTAGTCGCTGCTATATTGGGTTGTTCGTTGCATGCCTCTAATTCTATCATTCGTATGTTTGTGTTCCTATTTTCTTTCCATTTCAGAATCAATTGTGGACAATCCTCTATTGCATGGCCTAGATGTTTTCTTTATGTGCATGTTATGAAGGAATTTTGGCATTCTCGCGCTAAATGTCTAGGATGATTACAATTATAACATATAATTGGTCCTCTACCTTTGTTGAATCCTCCTCTTATGCGACCTATAAACCCTCTTCTTCCTGGTTGGTTATAACCTCTTGGGGTATTATACCATGGAGCACCTCCTTCAGATTCTTCTCCCTCGACTCTATATATGCATCTACAATACGTTCTCTCATCAAATAAAATGCACAACAATCCTTCTCTTCATGTCCAATAGACTTGCAAAATTTTCAAAATATATTTCTCACAGTACTCTGATACTTCTACATCAATGGGAAATTATGACGGTGGTGACCCATCGTATTAAAATTATCGCACCATAACCCTAGTGGATTTGAAGCTCCTATATTCAAATACTACTGAAAATCTAGACATTAATTCTTATGGTGACCTTCTGTTCTACATGTGATGCACCAGACCTCCTAACACTTTTCTTTTCCGTTTGCAATTTTCCTCAACTAAATAGTCAGCGCTGCTAACTTTGACTACACTTGAGCCATCCCTACACCATTTTATTCAACCTTGGATGCCTCTAATTTCACAAAAATCTCTAAGGCTTCTAATTTTGAGACTATATTCTGCTGCATCAAAGGGAAACGTGTAACGCACCCACTACCATAATCAAATTTTTCGTATCTTTCTGCAGAATCAGAGCCCAAAAAATATCTACGGAGGCCTAGCATAAGCTAGCTCTTTCTCTATCTACTCCCATGTGATCATGGGTCATGATCACAGGTCAAATAAACATGGCACCTCTCAGTAATTCACGACTCGACGCTACAGAAATGTCGAATCGTTTGACTCTGCAACCGCCGAACCCCGACAGGGCTAACGACTGGCCAATAGGGACAAATCCCAATAGGGTTAGCGAATGGCCAATAGGAACGGGCCTTTTCGCACGGTTGTGTGGAGTATACGTGGCAAGAGGGAAGCAGGACATGGTGGGCGACGTGATAGGAGATGGGTCCCACTTCACACGCCACACCATTCCAGACCCCCCCCCCATTAAAGGAAGAATGGCAAGGGGGGTCCAGAATTTGCTTGAATGTCATTGATCAAGGTGAATAAATCTTTCCTGTTCAAGAGTTGCACGTTCAATTCTGGACGCCCCCCTCACCGCTAAAGGTAGAACAATAAGGGGGCTCCAGAATGAAGCCTCATTCGTAGATCTGGGCGGGTGGAATTTGGTCGTCCAGATCTGCTTGCCACTTACCCTAAGGCATATTCACACCCCAGCTTAAAGTCGACATCTCTTCCTCACATCTGACAGTCGTTACAGACCCTCAGATCCTCCAAAAGAATCTCATCCGTTCATCGGGACTTATCATCACGAGAGTCCGAATTCTTGACCACGGGACTCTCGAATTCTCGATCCCCGATTTCCCGATGCGGTTAATCTCTCGACACGTAGCCTCCTTAAATTGGACGGTCCAGATATGTCTCGAGGTTTCCACCATGGAAAGTCACGATCTCTCATCACCAGGACTCCCGAGTTCATGATTCTCAATTTCCTGAAATGGGAAATCTCACGACACGTGGACTCCTTAAATTAGACGGTCCAGATCTATCTCGGGATTTCCACCATGGAAAGTCTCGATCTCTCATCACCAAAACTCCTGAGTTTGCGATTCCCGATTTCCTGAAATGGGAAATCTCACGACACGTGGCCTCCGTTACTCAGACGGTCCAGATCTATTTCAGGGTTTCCACCATGGAAAGTCCCGATCTCTCATCACTAGAACTCCTGAGTTCGCGATTCCCGATTTTCTGAAATGGGAAATCTCATGACACATGGCCTCCGTTACTCGGATGGTCTAGATCTATTTCGGGGCTTTTGCCCCTATTCACTGGGGGTTTAACCCTCGGGTATCTCTTGATATATCCAACGACTGTTGGGTTTTCTAGGTGATATCTGATGGCTTAGACATGTTCCTAACTTGTGTGCTCTCCCACGACTCCCTAGACGTGGAAAGATCAATAGTCTGGATGCTCTCATGGACCTTGGGGATCTATGGTCCCAACCTCTTCGCTACCCATAAAGACACAGAAATTCACAGGGGTAAGGCACTTAACATCCTACTTTCTCCTATCAAATCTAACGGTCATGAATGACCACAGACTTCCCGATGAAATCTCATCCATCGATCACCACCTATCAAGGTTAAGGCACTTAAATTTCTAGCTTCTTCCTCTTATTTGACGATCGTGAGTGACCATAGATATTTTGACGGGATCTCGTCCGTCGATTTGATACTTATTAGGGATTTCTTAAGGCCTTGTGCCTTCATGTCCTCCTTCCAAGCTCTTGATGGGATTTTCAGGAAGGGTATCTCTATGGGGAGGTTTACCCAGGGTACTATATGAGGCAGATAAGGGTATCGCTCTCCCGAGAACCAGACATGAAGTCTGAATTAGATCAGTACGCATATAAATAACGATTTATGAGAACATGAGCCATACGTAGTCTTTCCATATAAACATACAAACATTCTTATAATGATATCATTCACAATTTCACAACTTATGATCATAAATGTCAGCATACATATATTTCAAGATGCCAAAGGCAAAACACTTATCAGAAGGTAACACCAGGGGTTATGCAACTATTGAGAGGGGTTCTCATTTCCACCCAACCGTAGGCTCAACAACTCCTAGCGGATTTACCACTAGCCACCCCCGAGTTGAGACCACGATGCTGTGAGACTGCGTCTTTGTTTGCCAGTGACCAGGAGCGAAGGTTACTCTCCTTCCTCTCTACTATCACTCACTCTGCATATCGCCAGAGTTCTCTTTCTCCCCTCGTGTCTACCCCCAATCGCTTCTCCCCCACTCCTTATCGTCTTGCGAGGTTGTGTATGGCACGATTTACCTCTCGCTGGTCAGGCCTGATGGCTCTACGAATGGGCAGTTCACCGCCCCATCCCTCATTAATTCTTGAAGAGCCATCTACCTACCAGCCTGCGAGACATTTAATTCAGGGCCAGCGAGCCGCTTTTGGTTCTCCGGGCCAGTGAAGTCCAAATACGGTATTTTTTTTCAGTGGAAGTTAACACCACCTTTCTAGGTACCTTCCACCACCTTTTTGCAGCCATCGTGGTCTCTTTTTCAACATATCCCCTCTAGGAAGTCCTACAATATAAATTCATAATATTATTCACATTCAGCGACCTTTTCCACAAGGTCCATTCACATCACATATTCACATTTCTGAGTTTTCCACAGTTCTTGGCCAGCCAATTATTTTTACAAACTAGGGGAAACAGGGTGTTACAATTCCCTCCCCCTTAAAGGAACATCGTCCTCGAAGTTCTATCTATCAACATGTCATGCATGTTCAGATGCAAACAAAATCGAATATGCCTATTTCATGGCATCCTCCATTTCCCATGTAGCCTCATCTGGGCCAAAATGTTTCCACTGCACCTTGACCTGTGCAATGGTTCGGTTCCAGAGCAGGGTTTCATTTCTATCCAATATGCATTGGGGTTATGGTAGAAATTCTCCCTCCGGTTCCACCTGGATCACAGACTAGTCAATTATATAATTATCATCATGTACATATTTCTTCAGTAATGAAACATGGAAAACATTATGTGCTTTTACTGCGGGAGGAAGTGCTAGCCGATAGGCTACAGGTCCCACTCTATATAGAACCTCAAAGGGTCCACAATATCGGGGTGCCAACATGGCACAAGCTCCCATTTTTAGGGAACTCTTCCTGAGCCTAACTCTTAGATATACATGATCTCCTGTTTTGAACTCTCTTAGAGTTCTCTTTTGATCAACAAAACTTTTCTATCGGTTCTGAGCGACCTTCAGATTTCGTTTTATCTGAGTCACTTGTTGTTCCATTTCTTTCAACATGTTGGGTCCAAAAGAAATCCTATTTATAGGATTACTCCAGCTGACTGGAGTATTACACGACCTACCATAGAGGATTTTGAAGGGACTCATCTTTAAGGATGCTTGGTAGCCATTGTTGTAGGCGAATTCTACCAATGGCAGGTAGTATTCCCATTTTCTGGAATGATGCATTACATGCATCCTTAACATATCCTCTAATATTTGATTCACTCTTTTTGTCTATCTGTCAGTTTGAGGGTGATAGGCGGTGCTAAACAACAATTTGGTCTCTAAACCAGCCATTAGTGATTTCCAAAAATTGGAAGTAAATTTTGTGTCTCTGTCAGACACTATCTCTTTTGGCATACTATGTAGTCTGAATACCTCTTTCATGAATACCCGGGAAATATATATCGCCTTGTAGGTTGATTTGACGGGGATGAAATGAGAAGACTTGCTAAGTTTATCCACCACTACCATAATGGCGTCATTCTGTTTGGTTGAAGTTGGCAATCCAGTGATAAAATCCATGGAGATGGTTTCCCATTTCAATTCTGGGATGGGTAAAGGTTGTAATAGTCCTTCTAGGTGTCGATGTTCTGCTTTAACATGTTGGCACTCTATGCATTGGGCCAAATATTTGGCTGTGTCTTTCTTCAATCCAGGCCAATAAAATTGTTTCCGGGTGGTAGTGATCATTTTCTGGTATCCTGGGTGACCAGTATATGGTCTTTTATGTAGTTCATCCATAATGAACCTCTTCAAGTCGTCACAATTTGGAACATACAGTTTATCTCTGTAAGTGAGCAGACCTCCTTCGGTCATCTGGTAGCCTTCATATTTTACTCCAGAGGGTTCTTGTTGTAGGTACAGGGTCATGGTCTGAACGAGGGGATCTATCTCTTTTGCATTTCTGACTCTATTCTTGACATTTGTCTCGCAGGTACTCACCACTGCCAGGTGAATTGTTTTCATGCTTCTGCTAAGGGCATCGACCACCCTATTTTCTTTCCCTTTAATGTGTTTGATTTCAAAATCAAATTTGCTAAGGAGGGCCATCCATCTAGCTTGTCTGGCATTGAGCTTTGGTTGGTCAAACAAATATCGCAATCCACAGTGATCTGTCATAAGTACAAATTTTCTTCCCAAGAGGTAATGCCTCCACATTTTCAAGGCATGCACTATGGCAGCCAGTTCTAGATCATGAGTCACATAGTTGACTTCATGTTCGTTCAATTTTCAGGATTCATAGCAGATCACACTTCCTTTCTGCATAAGGACTCCTCCGAGCCCTTCCTTACATGCATCTGTGCACACAAGGAAGTCAGCTTTTGGGTCAACGATTTTCAACACGGGTGCATGGGTCAGTAGATGTTTCAGGGTTTGGAATCTTTCTTCACATTTTTGTGTCCACGAGAATTTTGTCCCCTTCTTCTGGAGGGCAGTGATTGGACAACCAAACTTGGAGAATCTTTTTATAAATCTCCTATAGTATCCTTCTAATCCTATAAAGGATCTGATGTCTGAAACATCCTTTGGGGTAGGCCATTCCATGATAGACCTGATCTTGTCAAGATCTACTGCTACCCCTTCCTCAGACAGAACATGTCCCAAGTAATGTATTTTCTTTTGAAAGAAGTCACATTTGTTGAATTTAGCATAGAGTTGATGCTCTCTTAGCACTTGCAGCACAAGTCTAAGATTCCCTTCATGCTCTTCTCTATTCTTAGAGTAGATTAATATGTCATCAATAAAAACTAGTACAAATTTATGTAGAAATTTACTGAGTACATTGTGCATTAAGCACATAAAAGTGGCAGGGGCATTGGTTAACCCAAACAGCACTACCACAAACTCATAGTGACCATACCGTGTTCGGAAAGCGGTTTTATGGATGTCTTCACCCTTGATTCAGACTTGATGGTATCCTGACCTCAAGTCAATCTTTGAGAAAATAGATGCACCTCCCAAATGATCAAATAGATCATCGATCATGGGCAAGGGGTACTTGTTCTTTATGGTTAATTTATTGAGTTGTCTATAATCTATACACAGTCTAAGGGTGCCATCTTTCTTTTTCGCAAACAGGACTAGTGCTCCCCATGTGGACACACTGGGTCGAATATACCCTTTATCCATCATTTCTTTCAATTGCAATTTGAGTTCAACTAACTCAGGTGTGCTCATCCGGTAGGGTGTCCTAGACACCGACACCACTCCTGGTGCAAGTTCTATTGAGAAGTCAATGTCTCTTCTCAGAGGTAAACCCAGTGCCTCTTCCGGAAACACATCTTTGTATTCTCCCAGGGTAGGATGGTCTTCAAGGATGGGTTTGTCACCTTCTATGGTTTCCAACACCTATATTGCATATAGGGGACATCCCTTTCGGAAATACTTTCTCATTTGCAGGGATGATATTTGCCTCACCGAGACAGGTTTTCGTATCCCTTGAAGGGTTATCCTTTTTCCTTCTTTGCTCACACATTCTAAGGTTTTATGGTAACAGTGAAATCTGGATCTATGGGCGGCTATCCATTCCATACCAATCAACAAATCATATGATCCTAGGGGTAATATGTTAAGGGTTGCTTGGGTGGGGAATTCACCCAACATCAATCGGTAGGCTAGTATGGCCTCTGCTACACTTCTTTTAGTGCCAGTAGCTAATTGTACTAACCATGGCTTGGTGTTCTTGTGAGGCTATAGTTTACACTTATTAACATCTTTAGGGGCTATATAACTCAAATTTGAACCAGGGTCAATCAAAAAAGACACCAGATGGTTGAAAAGCATACCTTCTATTTCCACCACTGAAGCTTGGTGGTCAGCTTGGTTATCATCCCATGCTGCATAAATTTGGGGCACACTCCTTGCCACATCATTGACTGTGGTAGCTTCCTAAATGTTATTAACTTTTCGACTGTTCTGTTGTCGGTGTGGACAGTCTCTCAGGAGATGCTCTTCTCCGCAACCCCATCATTTCAAAGGTTCTCTCTTTGGGTTATCAGTCTTTACTGGTATAGGTCCAGAAGTTTTATTTCCGTCCGATGAGGGAAATTTCTGCTGGATTTGATCCCCTTTTTCTAAATCTCGAACCACTCTTCTATTTCCAGTCTCCACGAGACTCTGCCCGATGTCCATATTGTTCATGACAATATGTTGCCTTTTGAATAGTGTCTTCTAAGGTCTTTGGCTCATCAAATTCAATTATGTTCTGGTATTCCTTGGGTATCCCACTAATGAAGTGTTGCACCTTCTCCTTCTCTTCTTTGATGTAGGGTACATATCTCAATAAGTCGAGGAATTTGTTGACATATTCCTCTATAGTGAGTTGCCCTAGTTTGAGTTCATAAAACTCTTTAGTCTTCTCGTCAAAATATTTTTCCAACAAATACTTCTTCTGGAAGTATTTCTCAAACTGTTTCTAGGACAGGTCTTCTTTGCGGATCCCTTTCACATTCTTAATATCTTCCCAGCAGAGGGAAGCTTTTCTATTTAGATTGAAAGTGGCCACTCGGGCCTTCAAATTCTTTGAAAAATCATGGACTCTAAAATATTTCTTCAATCCACGTAGCCAGGCCTCTGCTTCCTCTCCCTTCTTTATCTCACCATCGAAGGAGGGAGGTTTGGCCTTTCTGAATTCCTCAAATTTATGACCCTTGGAAGTCTTGTGCTTCTTCTGTTTTCTTCGAGAATAGGAACCGGTCCTGCTGCTGGAAGAGCTTTCTGAATCGCCAACTTCCTTCTTAGAGGAATCGTCTGGCACTGGTCCTTTACCTCTGGGGTGGACCTTCCTTGAGGCGCTCCTCTCAGTATGGCCACTGATATGACCATGTTCCTGCATCTCGGGTTCATGTTGCATTCGTCGTTGTAGGTCGGATAAGCTCTACAGTAAAACTACATTAATTTCAGTTTTCTTTTCTTGTTCTTTCATCCTTTCATTGTCGGCCTTGCAGCTTTGCAATTTGACCATGAGACTCCTCACAGTCTCAACTAGATTTGGAGGGGTCCCTATTTCTCTTCTTTCATCAGACTCTTCATCTCTATTGTGGGAGCCTTCTCCCATCCCTTGGTGAATCACCATTTTCTGCGTCTATAAATCCCCGCGGCTGATCGTCTGCTTTGGTGAAAAGACAAACGTTGGTTGTTAGTCAATATTTATATTTATTTATACCTAGTACATAATTCATATTTTCACATTTATACCCATATAACAGGGTTTTTTTTTCATTTGGGTCTTAATCCTTATCTATCCAGCCATCTCAATTGCAAGAGACTCTACCTACTTTACTAGGTAGCCATCGTAACACTATAATAGGACAACGCAGTTCATGTCCCTTGTCTGTCTGGTGCAACTTTATGGCACAATTTATTCCACCTCTGTCATTTGCACTCAGATCTTATCAATGATAACGATCAGTGCATCCCTACTCCTAGAAGAGTAGTTATTATTTTAACAGCGGGGTTACAGAAAAAAAAATCCCAGATTACAATTTCATTCTGCAATCCTTCTTCTTAAGGAGAAAACGCAGATAACAATATCTTCTTATGTGGCTCGTGCCTGAGCCCAAGCAGGCCAAGTGTTGTAACCATGCTCTGATACCAATTTGTAACGTACCCACTACCATAATCAAAATTTTCATTGCTCTCTGCAGAATCAGATCCCCCGAAATATCTATGGAGGCCTAGCCTAAGCTAGCTCTTTCTCTGTCTACTCCCATGTGATCGTGGGTCATGATCACAGGTCAAATAACCATGGCGCCTCTTAGTAATTTGCGACTCGGTGCTACAGAAATGTCGAATCGTTCAACTCTGCAACCGCGAACCTCGACAGGGCTAGCGACTGGCCAATAGGGATGAATCCCAACAGGGTTAGCGAATGGCCAATAGGAATGGGCCCTGTCACACGGTTGAGTGGAGTATAGGTGGAAAGAGGGAAGAATGACACGATGGGTGATGTGACAGGAGACGGGTCCCACTTCACACGCCACACCATTCCGGACCACCCCCATTAAAGGCAGAATGGAAAGGGGGGTCTGGAATTCGCCTGAATGTCGTTGATCAAGGCGAATAACTCCTAACCATTCAAGAGTTGTGTTTTCAATTCCAGACTCCCCCTCACCGCTAAAGGAATAACAACAAGGGGACTTCGGAATGAATTCTCAGACATAGATCTGGGCGGGTGGACTCTGGTCGTCCAGAACTACTCGCCACTTACCCTAAGGCGTATTCATGCCCCAACTTAAATTTGACATCTCTTCCTCACATCTGACGGTCATTATAGACCCTGAGATCCTCTGAAAGAATCTCGTCCATTCATTGGGACTTATCATCACGAGAGTCTGAACTCTCGACCACGGGACTCCCAAATTCTCGATCCCTGGTTTCCCGATGCGGTTAATCTCTCGACATGTAGCCTCCTTAAATCGGATGATCCATATCTGTCTCGGGGTTTCCACCATAGAAAGTCCTGATCTCTCGTCACCAGGGCTCCCGAGTTCGCGATTCCCGATTTCCCGAAATGGGAAATATCACGACACATGGCCTCCTTAAATTGGATGGTCCAGATCTATCTCGAGATTTCCACCATGGAAAGTCCCGATCTCTCATCACCAGAACTCACAAGTTCACGATTCCTGATTTCCCGAAATGGGAAATCTCACGACACATGGCCTCTATTACTCGTACGTTCCAAATCTATTTTGGGGTTTCCACCATGGAAAGTCCCGATCTCTCATCACCAGAACTCCCGAGTTCGCAATTCCCGATTTCCCAAAATGGGAAATCTCACGACACGTGGCCTCTGTTACTCGGACGGTCCAGATCTATTTCTGGGCTTTCGCCCCTATTCACTGGGGGTTTAACCCTTGGGTATCTCCGGACAGATCCAATGGCTGTCGGGTTTTCCAGCCGAGATCTAACACCTCAGACAGGTTCCTAACATGTGTGCTCTCCCACGAATCCCTGGATGTGGAAAGATCAACGGTTCGGATGCTCTCATGGACCTTGGGGATCTACAGTCTCGACCTCTTCGCTACCCACGAAGACACAGAAAGTCACAGGGGTAAGGAACTTAACATCCTACTTTCTCCTATCAAATCTAACGGTCATGAATGACCACATACTTCTCGACGGAATATCGTCCATCGATCACCACCTATCAAGGTTAAGGCACTTAATTTTCCAGCTTCTTCCTCTTATTTGACGGTCGTGAGTGACCACAGATCTCCCGACGGGATCTTGTTTGTTGATTCGATACTTATCAGAGATTTTCTCCATCGATTCGATACTTATAAGGGATCTCATCCATGGAAGTTGAAGAAAAATTTTCGAAAAAGAATTGTTTTCGAAATGGACAAAATTCAAGATTAGAACCAAGGTTTCAGGTGGAAATTGTGTCAAGAGGAACCAATTTCAAACTTCAGAGCATTCCTGAGTACAAGGAAGTTAGCTTGGTTGTGGTATGAATCTTAGGAGGTGTGGCGATATTGTAAAACCAAGAAAGATGTGGTATTGGGATGTAGAGTAATGTGGGTTGTAGGATCTATTCGGGAGAAGGAGAATCCTTCACGACTGTCAGATCTGGTAATGTTGCAAGGGGGTTAGCCATGAGTTTCTTTGCAAAGCCGCAGAATAACGAAGTCCATCTGTGCCATGGATCTGAGGAGAAGATCTCAATCATTATATGAAGGTAGGAGTAGAAGGTAAGACATGTGGTGAAGGGAGGATCTGAGTCGCCAAATCTTTGCGCAAGTGGTTGTGAGCCGTAGATCTCACGATAGTTCATAATTTTTGATCTCGTAATTTGGGAGAATTAATGTATGTTGAGGAGTGAACTTTCGAAGTATGAAGTTATAAAGCAAAATACAGACATGGTGGAGCAGGATGTAGGCATACCACGTGCCACCACCTGAGTTGGTGATAGTTGTACTATGTGGACTTGGAGGGTAAAGAAGTCTGAAAATTTGGAATTCGGGAAACTGGAAGGAAGCAGACATAAAAAATTCGAAAGCACGAAATTCCAAAGTAACATGGCATGATGATGTCACTTGGATTGGCGTGGACACATGGGTTGTGTGCCACGTGTCAATGGGTTTCAAACCCATGGAATATTGAAATGCCATATGGAACATGACATGTGACACTCATCTGATTGGGCCACGTTTCAGTTGCTAGTATTCCACCACATGGCACTCCATATGAGCATGGTTAGTGGGAACCCGAGGTTACATAACATAGTTAAAGGTAAATATATGGTGGTCCCACACTGGCGTTGATCATAATACATCAACATTGATGGCCAAGAGGCATTGTGGAGACCCAAATTGCATGGGAGTTAATTTCCTAGGGAGGTCCCGCAATCCAAACCATGGTTTTACTGGGGGGGTTACGTGTCATCGTCAGAGGAATTGCGGGATGAAAGGCATTTTACTCCAAACCATGAATGCATGCCCCCACAATTTGAAAAGCATTAAGTGATGTGACTATTTGGTGTCTTAGTTCAAGAATGGAAGCCGTAGGTCCTAGTGGATGCGTGCTGCCAGTTGTTAAGTCTAGAGACTTGACAATCTGGAAGGATGGTTCATAGGGAACAAAAGGAAGAACCTTTCGAATTTTCGAAACACCAAAGTGACATGACATAATGACATCACCAAAGGTGACATGGAAGTGTTCGGAGATTAACGGTTCAGGGTGTTGGGGAGGGTGCGGATGTGAAATCCTCTGAGGTCCCGAAGTCCTAAAGCTCCAAAGTCCTAGAACTCATATTATTGAGGTTCCATAGTGAGTGCCAACCATTGGATGCTGATTAAATGTGGAGTGTTGATCTACCCTATTTTGTGAGTTCGGTAATCCAGAACTCCGAGAGAATTGTTGGGATGTGATTTGAAAAAACATCCAAAGACGGAGGCCTAAAGTCCTGAATAAGCGCCTTTCAACCTAGTTCTTGGCCACAGTCCATGGACATGTGGCTTGGGGGCTAAGAGAAAGGGTCTAGTTCCCGAAAAATTGTTGCAGAACAAAGAAGAACTCAGAAATAAAGATCTGCGGGGATTCTTGATTGATCGAGAATCACAAAGAATGAATTCTGAACGTTTTCTTGAATCATATTGGTTTATGAATACAGGGGAATTTGTTAAGGAATGATGGCCTCACAAATATTGGTTGACTCCACATTGTGTTTGCATATTCAACAATTTTCAGAACCAAACCGAATTGCCACAAAGTGCAAAAAATAGAGGAGGCATAGAATGTTTTCAGTTCAGAGAACGAAGCTAAAGGAATGTATGTCCATTTGGGAGTTGAAGGGTCTAACTCCAATGGGAATGGAGAAGAGATATATAAGGAAGGAACCATGATGAAAATCATTGAAAGATTGCAGAAAGATGTCCAGAATCACCGAGCAAATAACAGAAAGCTCATGAAATCTAGGGATCAACATGGAGAATTCAACATAATGTTGATGCAGAGCCTGGAAATGATAGAAAGGAAATTGGATAAGGAGAATGACTCTAGTAAATCAGGAATTCACAGGTTCCCTAATGAGAAGAGGAAATCAAGGAGTGTTGGTAGACACCATCATCACTCCTAGGGTCACTCCAAGAGGAGGGCACACAGTAGTTCAATCCCATCTCCTACCAGAAAACACATGAGATATGGAGTGGATGAACTTAAGGGAGAAATGAAAAAGATTAAACCTCCTATGTTTGATGGAGAGAACCAGAAGGAGGAATATGTTGAGACATGGCTTCTTGGCATGAGGAAATATTTCCAACTACAAAATTATTCCTCTCATGTAGAACGAAGAATTGCAATGTATCAACTAAAAGGAAAGGCATCCATGTGGTGGGATCAACTTGTGCAGGTGCAACACATTAAAGAGAAAAATGTTGTTTGGAAGGAATTCAAGAAGTATTTTGAAAAGAAATACTTGACTAAGAGATACTATGACATAAAGATGAAAGAGTTCTTTGAACTCAAGCTGGGTAGTATGCCCATTGATGAATATGAGCGAAGGTTTTTTGAATTGTTGAAGTATGTCCTTTTCATCAAAGATGAGACTGTCAAAATTCAAAGGTATCTGAGTGGAATGTCACCTTCCATCAGTGACAAGATCTAGTATGATGATCCTAAAACTATGGAAGAAACTATAAGGATATCAAAATTCTTATATGAGAAGCAAATACAAAATCCCACTTTCAGGAAGGCTTGGGGTGACAAGAAGAAGTTCAAGAAACAAAAAAGGAAGAAGGGAAACAAACCTCCCTTTTTCAGAAACAATCCTCAAGGACAACCATCTTTTAGAGAGCAGATAATGGCTGAAGTAGGGGGACAAAGGCCAAGGAAGACACACATTCAATGTTGGGGCTGTTAGGGAAACCACAAGAACATATATTGTCCCCACAAAAATGGCAAAGTGAGAGTTGTCCACAATGTTCAGCAAGCAAAAATAGTTGAGGACATGGGCAGTATAATACCAAGGATCTATGCAGCCCTGGACAAAAAGAAAGATGAATTTCAATCACACATGATTGAAGTCGAAGGTATGATCAATAACCATACCTTTACTATTTTAATTGATTCAGGGGCTAGTCATAGTTATATAGATCCTAGAATGGTGGAAATTTTTCATTTGCCAATAATCAAGCATGGAAAATATTGGTTAGTGATGTTGGCTACAGGAGCCAGAGAAAGGTTGTTGAGTTGGTTAAGTCTTGTCTAGTGGACATGAATGGAGTGAGCATAAGAGATGAATTGAACATATTACCTTTAGGTTCCTATGACTATCTAATTGGGATGGATTGGTTGGACCAACACCATGCCATCTTAGACTATCGTAACAAGTCATTCACTTTCCTAGACGAGGAAGGAAACCCAAGGAAAGTGCAGGGAATCCCAAGGGTAGTTATTTCCAGAGAAATCTCAGCAATGCAGCTGAAGAAGTGTTACAGGAAGGGCTGCCAAATAAGGTGTCAAATATTGAAGACCATGCAATATTAAAAGATTTTGAATATGTATTCCAGGAGGTTCCCAGACTACCACCGAAGAGAGATATTTATTTCTCTATAAACATGATGCCCGGAGCAGCTCGAGTGTCAAAAACTCCTTATAGAATGAGTACACCAAAGCTGAAAGAACTGCAGTTGCATCTTGAAGAACTTATGAAGAAGGGGTATATACACCCAAGTGTTCCACCTTGGGGTGCCCCGATCTTGTTCATGGAGAAAAAGGATGGGGCATTGAGATTGTGCATTGATTTCAGATAGCTGAACAAAGTGACTATTAAGAACAAATATCCTTTGCCAAGGATCGATGATCAATTTGACCAGTTGAAGGTTGCCAAGATATTTTCAAAAATAGATCTCAGGTCAAGGTATAACCAGGTAAGGATAAAGGGTGAATACATCAGCAAGACCACCTTCAGAACAAGGTATGTTCATTATGAATACATAGTGGTACCATTTGGGTTATCAAATGCACCCGTTGCTTTCACATGCCTAATGAATGGTGTATTCAGGAAATATCTAGACAAGTTTTTCATAGTCTTTTTTGATGACATCTTGGTGTATTCCAAGTCAGAGGAAGAGCATGAACGTCATCTGAGGATTATGATGCAAGTGCCAAGAGAGAACCAACTGTATGCCAAATTGAGCATTTTCTCATTCTATCAAAAGAAGATCCATTATTTGGGACATGTCATTTCAAAGGATGAGATATCTGTGGATCCTGAGAAGATAGAAGCCATCAAAGAATGGTCGACATCGAAGAATGTGATAGAAGTTAGATCCTTTATGGGTCTAGAAATCTATTATAGAAGGTTCATTGTAGGGTTCTCAAGGATATCTCACCCCATCACTCTGTTGCAAAGGAAGGAGAAGAAACAATGGACATAAGAATGTGAGAGAAGCTTCCAACAATTGAAGCAGTTGTTAACCAGTGCTCCAATCCTGAGGATTGTAGATCCGAGTGAGGATTTTGTGGTTTTCATAGATGCATACAAACAAGGACTGGGAGGAGTCCTCAACCAGAATGGGTTTGTAATATGTTATGAGTCTAGAAAATTGAAAAAGTGTGAAAAGAACTATGCCACTCATGATTTGGAGTTGCAGCCATAGTGCATGCTTTGAAGAAATGGAGACATTACCTCATGGGAAAGAGGTTTGAAATGAGGACAAACCATAATGTTCTGAAGTATTTGTTTGATCAACCAACCTTGAATGCTAGGTAGAGTAGATGGTTGGAATTCTTTTGTGAGTACGACTTTGATATCAAGAATATCAAAGGAAAGGAGAACAAAGTGGTTGATGCACTCAGTAGGAGAGTACATGACGTACATGCTACAACCATTAGAATGTATTGAATTGATATTAAAGGTAGAATTTGAGAAGCTACAAATGAAGATTTGCAGTACATGGAAATGGTAGCAAAGCTACAGTAGGGTAAGATGCTACAAAAATCGAATATTATAAATTAGAAGCGGATGGAACACTCCTGTACAAAAATATAATTTATGTACCTAATTCTCAGGAATTGATAATTATGATCTTGAAGGAAATTCATAATGTGCCTTGGGCTGGGCACCCTGGATATCATAAAATAGTGGCAACAGTTAAGAGCCATTACTTTTAGCTAGGTATGAAGAAGGAAATTTCAGAATACATTGCCAGATGTATGGAGTGTCAGAGGTTTAAGGTTGAGCATAGGCGCCCAGCGGGGTTTCTACATCCATTGCCCATTCCTGAGTGGAAGTGGGAAGTGGTGACAATGGATTTCATCACAGGATTACCCAGAACAAATAAGAAATATGATTCCATCATGGTTGTGGTGGATAAACTTATGAAATCTTCCCATTTTATTCCATTGAAGACCACTCACAAGGAAGCCAATGTTGTCGATATCTATATGAGTGAATTAGCATGATTCCATGGTATTCCCAAGACAATTATGTCTCACAGAGACCCAAAATTTATCTCAAAATTCTAGAAGGGGTTATTCAAAGGGTTTAGAACAAATCTAAACTTCAACACTACTTATCATCCTGGGTCTGATGGGAAAACAGAGAGGGTGAAACAAGTGATAGAAGACATGATAAGGATGTATGTGATGGAAAAACCATCAAAATGGGAAGAATACCTACATTTGGTATAATTTGCCTACAACAATGGGTATCAAGCATCACTGAATATGAGTTCGTTTGAAGCACTTTATGGAAAAAAGTGAAACACCCCAATAGGATAGGACAACCCAGCTGATAGGGAAGTAGTTGGGCTAGAGTTGCTCAAGGAAATGGAAGAGAAAATGCTGAAGATTAAGAATAATTTGAAGGTTTCCCAAGACAGGCTGAAAATTTATGTTGATAAGAACAGAACCCATAGGGAGTTTAAAATGGGTGATCATGTTTTCTTAAAATTGAAAGTGTTGGCCCTTGACCAAGTTTTGTGGAAACATTGGTCATGTTTGGCCACTTTTGGGACTTCGATAGGTTGGTCGAAGGTGGAGCACCAAGGTGGAGCGAAGATCACAGGATATCGTTGATTTTGTGGGCTTGTGGACCCAGCAAAGGGTTTTAGGGTTTATGTAACAGGTATGGGATGTCGGCCCATGGGTTTACCCATGTTCAGGCCTCTTTGCAAATGTATAAATAAGTAGCTAAGTGATGTGAGAAGTAGATACAATATTGGCTATGTGAATAGAATGTTTTACTTAGTTCAAAGGATTGTAAGTTGCTTTGTGTGATCTGGTTGTGTAAAGTAAGGCTTTGTGCTATTGAGGAGTTGGCTTTGTGCCTTGACTTGATTTTGAGGAAGGCGGATCTAGTGCACAGATCATCTATCCACTGCAGAGTTGGGATCTGTGGATTTGTGCACAGGAGTAGAGGAATGTAAGGAGATCGAAGAATAATAAAGAAGAAGAAGAAGTTGGTGGGCATAGCCCCACACTAGGGTGAACCACGTATATCCTATGTCCTGATGTGCTTTGTGCGGTGTTGTTTATGTGATTATTTGCTTAGTGTTTTTGTTGTTATGTATAATGAATGCATATGATATTGTAGATTAGAGCTTAATGATGTGAATGAATGCTATATTTGAGCTATTGTGGTGTGCTAAGTGATTGGAAGTGTTATATCTTGATTATTATTGTGTTTCTCTGTAATAAGGGTTAATCTACTCATGTACGTGAGAATCATAACCTAATGCATATTTTTGGCTAAGTTCTTTGTTAAGTATTGTAATCACATATCTGTTTCCAATCTTGGTTGTAGACACATAAGTCCTACAACCCCCCTTGCCTCTACCTCAGGTGAGACTTCATCTGTTTCACAGGTGTTGTCGAAAGGGCCGGTAGTTAGGGTTTTTTTGGTGCATTGTTGAAGCATTGAACCCTGGGTCTTCCCCTGTGCCAACAAATAGTTCCATTGTCGGGACCTGAAACTATGATTACTGGGAACTGAAGAAAAGAGAAAACTTTGTGTGTAGATTTGTTGTTGTAGTGCACAATATTATACTTGACTTTTGAAGCCCTGTGCTAAGAAAGAAACCCGATTTGAAAGAAAGAGGTAAGATCTTAAAGCTTTGTGCTCTGGTAAAGGTAAGATAACTGGAAATGTTTGCTTCGAAAGTATGAATCTAGGTATTTTTGATAGATATTTTCCTAGTATTAAAGCTAGGGCACAGTTAGAAGAAAGAGTTGATCTGAATAAATTTGATAGAAATGGAGAAAAATATGTTTTTCCTATTCATAGAAAGAATTTTTGGACTAATAAGTGGATGCAGGAACCTAGAAAGAATTTTTGCACATTGAAGGTACAACAATGTGATCCCGGTGCGCAGTACATGAAAGACTGGGGATTCTTTAAAAGAAAGAGAGGATTGACACTATATTACAATTGCAGGAGATCGGAAAATCTTGCTAAAGAATGCCCTCATATAGGTACTATTTGTCTTTGTTGTAAAACTATTGGTCATGAGGTTGAGGATTATCCAAGAATGATTTCTAAAGTTGAAAAGATGAAAAAGAGACAAGAAAACTATAAAGAAGGTCAAGAGACTGAGAATCCTACAAAAAAAGAGTTAGAGACCATGTTAATACAGTTAAAATCATAAATGGATGATCACAGAGACATTGGTTTACCAGATATCCTGAAAGAAAAAAAACGCATAGGTACAAGGATAGAAGACTTCGACATAGATTGTGTATTGGAAGAAGAAACACATGTGAATATTATGTCAGAAATCACTTGGGAAGTTTTGGGAAATCTTGTTATGATACCTTCACTGGGAAGGATATGCTTGTTTAAATGAAATATGATAACCCTATGTGGAAGATTTACTAATATACCTATGCTTTCTCATGAAACATCAACAAAAGAGGATTTTTAAGTTATTAGGTATGTTGAGAACAATGCCCCTTTTCCACTTCTACTAGGAAAGACTTGGATTGAGAAGGTTTAGATTAGATGGAAAGCAGAGGAGGAAGCCACAAAAAATAAAAAGAAAGAACTAAGGGATTTCATAGCTCGAAGGATAGATCAACTGATAGAAGAACGAGAAGTTGAGTGGAAGCAGCAGAATGAAAGAGAAGTATATATTAACTTTGAAAGAGCGCAAGAAGGGTTGAAGGACCTATCCATGCAAGAAGAAAGTATGTCCACCCAGGACCTAGTAAGAAAAGAGGTATTACCTTTGAACCCTTTGAAAGAACATCAACTGAGAGAAGTCACTATGCTAAGAACATATAACAATAAGAATGGAAAGAGGAATCTAGAGACTCAGATCACGGGAAAGAAGACAAGGAATCTTAGTAAGAAGAAATCCAAGTTAGAAAAACTACAACAAGTTCCAGAAAAGACTTCATAGGAGACAGATCTGTAGAACTCGAACTTCGTCGGAATAACATAACCATGTAGAATGGGACTTCACCATGGTGAAGCGATATGACCATTGGAGGCACCTTTACTGTTAGAATAATGCTCTAGAACGATTAGAAACATAGTTATTGACAGAAATACCATCGTTGGACTATTGATACTGTGCCATAACGGATGGATTCGTATTGAATGCGGCATTCCTACGCGTTGGAGGAATCTGTTACAACGTTTCTTATTTAACCCGTCGGACGTTACGCCGGGACCACATTTTGAAAACTGTGATATACGAGCTAACAAATAACCTATTATATCGTGTTGTGCTTTCTAGACCTCGCCATCCATATGATTACCTTGCTTATCCGTTTGCCTACCCTATTTATTGTATTACAAGTGTGAATGTCAGGCGAACATAGCACATTAAAGAAATATGTGGAGGAGATACTTGTAGACCTCATGAATGGGAAAGTCATGTATGTAGGACTACATGCATCATTGACTAGGGGCCTACAAGCATCCCCCTCAACTGGATGTCTTTCTAACCGAATCGTGACTCAGAAGCGAAGCAAGCACCGCGACAATTTGGCTAATGTGAAGTATATCCCATCGATTGTGTCAGACTACATCCTACCTCTGGCTGACACGGTTAATCACAACAACATCCCATGGGATTTCGCATACACATTGATCACTGCGTACATCCTGAAGGGGATACGCATGGTTGGACCTCAATTAGGACATATCCCAGCGCTGAAGAACAACAACTTCAACCTAGGAGATGGGAAGAACTATGTGATGCTCGCACCACATAGGTATTTGATGAAGATGACTCGGAAGAAGCTACACATAGTTTCCTAGATGTGGATAAATGAGATCGTGCAATCAACGATCTTGAATGTAATGAAGATCCCCCACTTTGGCTGACATCATGAGGTTAACATTTGCGTTAAAATCCTCCTTCTGTGTTATCATGGAGGGTATATTTGGCTCGACAGGCATGCCACTATGGATCCAACATTGATCCATCTCATCAAAGGACTGAGTATGCAGGGACCAGACCCTCACCAATTCTACCAAGGGAAGACTTTCGATCGATCCCTTGCACAATGCATAAAGGAAGACTACGGCGATGTAGAGAAGGGAAAGCGAGGTTACAAGGTAGCCTCCATCCAGGATGGAGGAGTGCACCTAGCTTGTCATCTTATAGCTGGGAAGCTTGTCAGAAAGAATCATCTGATGCTGGTCATTGGATTTTTTGTAGACCTCGCAGGGAAGTGTGTAAAAGGAATGCAAATGAACTGGGTGTGCTACCTCATCAACGAGTTGGAGAAGGACTGTCACAAAGCGCAAGATTAGGGATATGAGTTTCATTTTAGTTGGCTATTGGTATTGATCACATTTTTCAGCTGGAAAATGCCGGAAGGAGAAACCTTCCTGGAAGTTGAGCCATTGGAGTCATTGGAAGAAAGGTTCTCCACCTTGTCGTATACAAATGATATGGTGAAGTAGTGGTAATCGAACGTGGTTTTCCATGCTTACTACCTACAGCTGAAGCATGCCATTGAAGTATTCCCATGGATGACACCCAACACTTTGCATCAATACAAACTTCTAGAAAAGTTTCACGCAGATCGACACTTCATTTATATCACTGCACGTAGGGATGAAAGCAAGGAGGATTTGCAGTCCTATTACAAGATGACCAATGAAGACATGGAGGATATCACCAAATAATGGCTAGCATAGTTCCTTTTCACAGTGGAGGATGCAGAACTCTCTAACCCCGACATCATGGGAAGTCCATTTTTAACCTGGGTTGAACATAATGAACATCCTAGCATGAAGAAAAATAAGAAAAAGGAGGAAGTCCAAAACATAGAAACCGATGAGGAGGACAGCACATCAGAAGAAAGTAGGCCTAAATCACTTGTAGGAGGAGGAGGAGCTGAAGTGAACCAAGAAGAAGGAGGGGAAGAAGGATAAAATAAAGACAAAGGAAAAGTTAGACCGTCGATGGATCCACCTACTGAGGCCGAAACATTGAAGAAAATGAAGGTTTCTCCACAAAAACCTTCAACAAGAAAGAAGACCCGAGCCAATAAGCCTCAGACAAAGAATGTGCTCACAATGGACTATGTAACAGTGAAGGTTTATACTCCTAGGGTGGGACAAGCATGTGGGGAATGAGATTCTATGAGCAGTGGGTGTAAGTGTCTCCTAGGAGAGAATCCCTCCTCATAAACTGTGTGACTTCCTATTGACCTTGCCTAGCCTAGGAATCCCTTTCCAGGTGGAGTTTAGTCCCAGCTTGGGGGTGACCTACTGTTGAGAGTGATGAGAAGTGTGGTCTAAGGCTGGGAGTTTCATGGAAGGTCTGCACATAATTGGTGGTTTTACTCCAGTTAAAGGATAAGTATAATTTCCATACTTAATTATGTATGTTATGCATGTCTGTTACTTTTGAAATGTTATCATGTATTCCGTTGCATGTATGAATTATTGTTAATTCCACTTGAGTCTATATGGTAGCAGTAAATTTTTGTTATTTGATTTAAATTAATTAAATATGCATGTTATGTATATAAGTATGTTCTTTTGTGGCGTTTTCTGGTGTGTTGTTGGTTGGGGATGTTATAAATTGGTATCAGAGCTAGTTTGTAGAAGACAAGGTATTCCTTAGTAGCATTTCCCGACAGTGGTGTTGTTGGTCGGGGATGTTACAATGCCAAAATGAGCTATGTCCACAACTAATCTCTTATTATATTATTTATTCATATTTAATCCTTACAACTGGTGCACACTATGCTCATATAAGATACATCAACTCTGCCCCAAAATGCCCTATCCATTTTCACATATAGTGCACACTTAACTCATTCTCCAATCATACTCTCAAACTCTACTCATACCCTTCGCTCATTTGATCTTACTCTCATTTCTGAGTCCAACAACTATTTAATCTTCTCATCATTACCTTCTACCCAAAACCCATACATATTTATAAATTGATATTAGGATTGATCAGGTTACAAAATGGACCAAACGGTCTAGCTACTACTAACTAAATTCCACCCTCTGTGCACTGGCTCCTGAATATGCACTAAATTTATTCTATGTGTGTTTCTCCTTTGCTAACTTGTCCCAAGATTTTCTCCTGAGCAATTCCCAAAACTTACCCAAAGTGTCCTGCTACAACATTATTGAAAAGCAATTTTTAGTAGTAGTCGATGCTATGAACACGTTTATACATTATGTTATAGGGTATTAAGTTTTTATACACACCAATCATGTTTCCATCAAATATATAACGAATAATCCTAACATCAATGGTAGAATAATCAAGTGGATTTTGTTATTACAACACTGTGATCTAACCATTCTCAATAAACCTAGAAAGAATAAATTTGTTGCATATTTCTTATCCAAGTTAACAAATCCTACTGAAGAACAAATGATATATGATCATTTCCCATATGAACACCTCTTTTCAATTTTAAAAAAAAACCCTAGTTTGCTGACAAAACCATCTATCTAAGAACATGGAGGTTTCCTCAACATTTTTCCTACCGGAAAATATGCAAAATTGTCAAGAAAAGAACAACCTATACTTGGGTGGAAGAATATCTATTCAAACTTGGCCCAACCCAAGTACTAATAAGATGTATGAGAGATGATTAAGTACATGATATATTCCATTCCTGTCATGATGAACTACGTGGAAGACACTATATAGTTAAGGGAACCACCTACAAGATCTTGCAAGCTAGATACAATTATCCAACATTACACATAGATGCTCAACAAGACACCTTACAATGTGATGAATGCCAAAGGATTGGGAAGCCCACAAAGAAAAATGAAATTCTCTAATAGCATTGAATATCATTAGAACCATTTTAAAAGTGGAGGATGGACTTCATAGGCCCAATTGATCCACTCTCATGGAAGAAGAAGCACATACTAGCATGTATTGATTATTTTACCAAGTGAGTTTAAGTGAAGGCTATTAAGGATGATACAGAGAAAAGGGTAGATTAATTCCTCCAAGAAAGAATATTCTCAATATTTTGATATCCTAGAGAGATAGTCACAAAATAAGGAGCTCATTTTATATACAATCTCATCAAAAAAATTATGCAGTAACAACACATCTGTCACAACAATAAACACCCTACCATCAACAAGAAAATGGATGGGTTGAAGTCACCAATAGAGAATTGGAAAATGTCCTTACTAAGACAATAAGAATGAACAAGAATAAATGGTCACAGACACTCATAGAAGTTGTATGGGTATACAATATCACATGGAATACTACCACAAGGCTTACACCTTTTGAGTTAGTCTATCATAAGAAAACCACTCTCCCTATGAGTTTGAATACCATACATTAAGAACAACATATGAATTAGATATGGATATTGATCTAAAAATATTAAGTTACCAATATAACCATTAGTCCTTCATTGATAAAAAAATATTTTTCACTTTCCTAGATCTTTTAAATGATAGTGCACTTCGCAATTTTATGTGATTAGCTTCACTTAAATAAACTATGAAGTTACTTAATCCAGTATTCATAAGTAATTTGTGATATGTAAAGAAGAGATTATGAGAGAACTATTATCAAAAAATATTACACCAAAACCTATTAATGGAGTTCACCAGACATCCTGGCTACGTCTCCAGGTCCACTCCCAACAGTGAGAATTCTCTTCATTAATAGTTAATGCTTTAAGAATACAAAAGAAGGGCTTACATATCAAATCATAAAACTACCTTTGAGATCTGCAACTCTATGAAAGAAAAAAAAATCACTAATAGCTTCTACATGGAATTATGAGAGTTTACAGTATAGACTCGGCTATGCTTGGCTCGACATCATGGGATCTGGAGGCACTTTTCTGTTTGGATATTCCAAAGAAGAAACATATTTCATATTTAGACTCCTCTAAAAATTCTACAACTTTTGAGTATAAAGTATATATACTTTTGAACAAGCCCTCATGACTTGCCCTTTGGCAAAAAATCCAATGTTACATTGGTCAAATTCATAGTGTCTTGAAATGCATGCCAAAAATCCTTGGGAACACCCTTCTGATCCGCTGCTCCAACTAAAAAACATAGGTCAGATTCAGACTCCTCTCAAAATTATGAGACTTTTGAGTATAAACTCCATATGATTTTGAACAGGCTCTTAGGACTCCCCCTCTAGTGAAAATTCCAAGACTGCGCTTTGTCAGTCCATACCACCTCGCTATGCATGCCAAAGGACCTCCTTTGCATCGATTTTCATGCCTAATGAAATAAGGCATATTCTGTCAAACTTGGAGGTATTTTGCTAGATTTGGTGCAATCCTCTAGATATTGTGGAATCTGCCTTATTTGATGTATTCCTCTAGGACACCTTGGTCTTCTAGAAGGTGCCACATAGCACCTCCTGATTGGGCCGCATGAAAACCTATCAGTGGTCTTCAATGTTGACTGGATTGCTGACATCACCTATTGACTAGGATGTTGATGTCTCTTGTTAAATGTGATGTTGAAATAACCCGTGGCATGTGCTAGAATATAGAAGATGGTGTGCTCGTTTTACCATTGACGATACCTTCATCACCCAACCATAGGCCAAAGCCTCCCTCCGAGCACCTTAACCTTGACCTGAGAATTCCTCTGGAAGCAAACCCTAGGCTAGATAGCCAAACAAAGAGTAGCACATCAATCCCCAAGGATAGCACATCACAAAAGCTGATCAGATAGTCCCAAACCCTAGCCAAGAGATATTCAAGCCAAATACTGAAACTTGTTGCTATTGCAGCTACACCTGCAACCCTCCTCCAAACCTACGCACCAGACTACAGCTGCAGTGTGCACCAACTAGGAAACTGCAATTCTGAGATGCTGCAAATGAGAACTGGTGCCCTATATTTATAGTAATCCTGCCAGTTTTGTTGGGGCCAAATTCTCCTTCTGGGTATGTGTCTGTTCAATATATTATTATAATTTCTAGCCGACTTCTTCTCTTGGAGGCTAATAGCCTAATATAAATTATCTTCTTGATCCGAGAAGGCTTCTAGGGTTACTAGCCAATTCATTAGGGTTTCTCTTGCTTCCTGGAGTATTTTATTCTCATCATGTTCACACGTGGGGGTAAATACCTCCCACAACTACCATAATAGTAACACTCCCTCCTAGCTAGAGAGGTATTTACAGGTAATGGAATTGAGCACAAAATATACCATTTACCCGGTAGCATCAATATAGTCATCTAGACTATTTCATGACTAGATCATGAGCATCACCATCATCATCAGCTACATCATCTCTCGAAACCATAATTCATTTGAGTAGTTAGATATGATGTTGGATAAGTCACTCTCACCATAGAGTGATACAAGAGGAGTAAAATATCTGAAATGTTTTCCATCTGGAAAATCTCTGTTCATCATTCATCTGAATGATCATTATCATCAATAAACTGTTGATAGTCTTCAAGGCAATTAGAACTAGGATAGAACACACCTGTGTCTATTCATAGTAGTACATAACTACAATCCAGTGGTTCACTACCACATCAAGTAATACATATGTACTTGATCAGCAATGTATGGTTGCGAACGATGAAACATATTCACCACAATAGTCCTCATCCACTGTCATATAGTCTTCATAATAGACATCTGAGAGCATCCTTCATAGAAACAATGTTATGATAAAAACTGTATCATCTGGGCCAATCTTTCACTCACGTCTGTGAGATCTGAAAGAATGTCTTCCACCACAATAGTCTTCATCTGCATAGAAAAAATGTTATGATAAAAACTGAATCAACTGGGCCAATCTTTCACTCACGTCTGTGAGATATGAAAGAGTGTCTGCCCTCAGTATAGAATATCAACAATAATCATCTGGGCCAATCTTTCACTCACGTCTGTGAAATCTGAAAAAATGTCTGCCCTCAATATAGAATATCAATAATGGGTTATCTACCCCATTCTTCTCAACCAAGGAAGAAGGATTGTTTTTCATTTATGAACCTGGACCAATTCCCACCCTCAGCTATTCTTCCGACACTAAACAAAGTGTAACCTGGAGAGAATGAGTCTTTCCTCGAGAAATGTTTGGACCATTCCTTACCCTGGGCCATTCCTCTAACACTAAACAAAGTGTAACCTGGAGGGAATGAGTCTTCCCTAAGGAATGACTGTCCTAGACTATTCCCCACCCCGAGCCATTCTTCTGACACTAAACAAAGTGTAACCTAGAGAGAATGAGTCTGCCCTCGAGAAATAACTGTCCCTGATTGTTGCGCCTGGACTATTCCCCACCCTAGGCCATTCCTCCAAAACTAAACAAAGTGTAACTTGGAGAGAATGAGTCTTCCCTCGAGTAATAACTGTTCGGACCATTCCCCACCCTGGGCCATTCCTCCGACACTAAACAAAGTGTAACTTGGAGAGAATGTATAAACCTCGAGGAATTTTTTTCCTGCATCAACCTCCAAAACAGACCATTCTTGGAAACTACCCACAACTGTGAACTTCGAAAGAATGGCTGGCTGGCTAGGTGGACCATTCTACTTGACCACTACTCAGAGTGACTGCCAAGAAGAATGATTGTCCTAGACCACTCCCCATAAAGGGAAGTAGTTGTGTATGATACATCAGCAATCAGCCTACCTCCCATGTTAATTACAATGGGAAGTCACTGTCCGTCATAAATCTCAATCCACTTTCCGAATAGGAAAGCATCTGTCCAATCTAGACTATTTTTTAATTACAAAGATAGATAATATTTTCAATGCTCCCTCCTAACTGGAGAGTTATTTCAATAAAAAATAAATGTTTGCGTACCTTCTTATAGTTTGGAGAGTCTTGCCTTCCATTTAATAGAGTTATTTCCACGAGCTCTAGCTTGAGTATGCAAGTCCTTTCGTCTTAGATAGAGGCTTTACCAAAATGTATGCTTATCTGGACATCTATGGAGATATGTATTGGAGAAATCATTTTCTCCTTTCTGGACTTCATCATGGATAATGTAATGTTTATACTTTAGTCTGGAATACTATGAAGGCTTCATGTAGATCTGAACAATAGAGTATATCATAGTTGGAGAACTGGAACATATCCATGTGGTACTTCTTCTGTCATCATCAGATCTGATCTTCTGAGTAGTCAAATTGATGTTATAGGAAATCTTCACCACGCTTCTACTGTGCACTGGAGGTTCTCCGCCAAGTTGTCATCTTGTTATCTACATACAGGAGTCTCTTTCTTGTATGCCTCAAAGTCTTCAGATTGCTCTTCATATGCTCTTTATTCAATTTCCTTGGAGAACATTCTTTGCATTCATCTGATGTAGAATTCTGACTCATGGATGTTGTGGATAATATAATGACTTATATAGAGATAAGTCTGGTGTACCGGAACAATCAATCATCATAGTCTCCTCCCTCCATCTGAGAGAACCTTTGGTTCTAGATCTCGCAATTCTTTCATTCATAAGTCTTCCGTACACTGTTCTTCATCATGACTTTCAGTTCTTCTACTTGATTGCTTTTAGTGACATCTTATCAGGCTGGTAATCTTGTGATTCTTTGATACAATGACTATTTGTTCTAATTCTTCTTTCTTGGAATCTTCATGTTCTTCTTCATGTTTTTCTTTAGCTCTTGGGTCCATGGAGTTTCTTATAGATTCCATGCCCTAGAGATTTATTGGTTCACGGATCTGGATGGACAACCAGGAATACTTTAAGGCTTCTCTTCGAAAAGGTCTTCTTCTGCGGTTGAGCTGAACACGTACTGTCTTTTCATGGATTCTACCATGGATATATATATCTTTCATCATCTTCAATGGATCATAGGATTATCTCCCTCCTAATCCTTGCTTCATGTAAGAGTGCATATAATCGGCTCCCTCCGTCTGATAGAGTCCATGTTTCCATCTGCATCTTTATTGTCTTCTGCAATATATATAATTGGCTCTTCTGTCTGGCAGAGTCCACTTTTCCATCTTAGTTGTCGTTATAAGTCTTTCTCCAATTTCTCTTGATGTCTGACTTCTAAGTCTCTTCAAGTTTGATTCTGATTTTGGCTTATCTTGTAATGGCTTTCACATGATATATTTCATTCTTTCATGTGTGATATCTAATGATAACTCTTTTCATCTTGTTTGTTCTTTCATAGGTATAGTTCTTCTTGGAACACATTATCTTCCAAGAGATAGATATACAAGATATGTACAAGGACGATGCAAGCAAGATATGTACAGAAAATAAGAATAGTGTTGTTTACCTTTTAGTAGAAGAAGTCTCTTCCATCCTGCTTAGTCTTCTTTGTAGGTTCCTTTTCTTCGGAAAATGATGCTTCATGCTTCTCTTTCCTTTTATTTAGCTCGGGAAATTGGTTCCTGTAGTGACCGTACTTTTGATAGTTGAAGCACTATATTTCTGAAATGTCTTTTCTTTATTTTGGCTTCCTTCTTGAATCAAACTTTCATTTGTCTCTGAAGTTCTTGAATCTTGTTGTGAAGGCTTGATCATCGTACTTCTTTTTAGGTTTCTCTTTTGCATTGATCCTTGATTCTTCTTGAGCACAACAAGTCCAAACTTCTTCAAATGTTGGGTACTCCTTCTTTGTGTTCATGCTTACGGCAAATGCATCCCATGTCTTGGGAAGACCATTGAGTACTATGTTCACCAATTCCTTTTCTGAAGTGATCTCTTCAATAGCTAGTAGTTGATCTCTTATATGGGAGACCCTTACAAAGTATGATGTTATGCTGTCGTCATCATTCATCTTCATGTTACAGAGCTCATTCTTCAGACTCATAACTTGTACAATGTTTATGACTGAGAAGAGATTTGTTAGGGCATCGTACATATTCTTCGATGAGTCAAGATGGGAGATGTAGGGTATCAGGTGGTATTTTGTGGAATCCACTAAGATACTCATGGCATTGATGTCAACGTCTTTGAACTTCTCCATAGCTGCAATGTTTTGTGGTTCCTTCTCTTCTCCTTCTTTAAACTCTGGCTTCACAATCTTTCCTTTCACAATATCTAGCACTTTATTCTTAGCAAGGATGAGGTCAATGATTTTCTTCCATGCTTTGAAGTTAGAAGCTCCATCTAACTTGTCCTCGGACTTCATAGAGTTCGTCATGGCTTGCTTGACTTGGTCGAACCCTATATTTGACCAGAAATCCAAACTTCATGTCTTGGCCTTTTGAGTGTACTAGGAGATGCGTTGGGCTAGGGCGCACTGATATATCTATAGATTAGGTCAATATCGTCACTTAAGGTGCCTCAACAAGAGGTTTATGGTTTCTGCAACTACTTCTGCTGGTAACCCTAGCTGCAGTGCTTTTGGAAACTGCTCCTACTAGTAACCCTGGTGGCAGTTCCTCAACGAGCTCAATGTCTAGCGGCTATGTTTCCTTCCAGCATTTTAGGATGACTAAAGGGGTGTGGGCCCATAACCTGTTAGAATATAGAAGATGGTGTGATATTTTTACCATTGATGATACCTTCGTCACCCAACCATAGGTCGAAGCCTCCCTCCGAGCACCTTAACCTTGACCTAAGAATTCCTCTGGAAGGAAACCCTAGGCTAGATATCCAAACAAAGAGTAGTGCATCAATCCCCAAGGATAGTGCATCACAAAAGATGATCAGATAGTCCCAAACCCTAGCCAAGAGATATTCAAGCCAAATACTGAAAATTTTTGCTTCGACAGTTGCACCTGCAACCCTCCTCCAAACCTGTTCACCGGACTACAACTGCAGTGCGCACCAACTGGGAAACTGCAATTTTGAGATGCTGCAAATGAGAACTGGTGCCCTGTATTTATAGTAATCCTACAAATTTTGTTGGGGCCAACTTCTCCTTCTGGGTATGTGTCTGTTCAATATATTATTATAATTTTTGGCTGACTTCTTCTCTTGGAGGCTAATAGCCTAACATAAATTATCTTCTTGAGCTGAAAAGGCTTCTAGGGTTATTAGACAATTCATTAGGGTTTCTCTTGCTTCCCAGAGTCTTCTATTCTTGTCAGGTTCACACGTGGGGGTAAATGCCTTCTGCAGCTACCATAATATTAACATCATGTTACCTGTATGGATGCTCACGTCATCCATATGAACATAGACGTCATCCTACCATGTTGGATATATGAACACTAGCATCATATGTATGGATGAGACATGGCAGTCTATTATTTTTCCACATCAACTGTTGATGTCATGATAATGTCAATAGTATGGACTTCCCTCTCATCATTTCCCCTATTTTTAAAAAACTTCAGATCATGATATCTTTCTCATACAATGTCCATTTGAGGCAAAATTCATGTCGTTGGAAATATCTCACTGAGCTCTTCACAATGGTACCATTTGTTTCATCATTTGAGATTATTTATTTTTGATTGATTTCAGATCCTCCTGGATCATTCCTCCCCAATAGGGAGATTTTGGATCTCCAAAGGTTTTTATACATTAATCAATGAGGTCATTTCCTCCCCACTTTTCTAGAATCCACCCATCATGACCAGATAATGAAAACCTGATGCATCACAAAACATTGTCCATCCATGATAAAAAAAATGCAAATATACTATTGATATAAACATTCATTTCCTTACTTCCATAATCACTTGCATTCACTACCATGCCTGTTAACCAAAAACAACTAACTAGCAATAGTAAGGAATACATTGTTGTCAAAGGGAATGAATCAATAAACTACATTATCCTTTGAACAATTTCACCAAATGAATTCACCAATTCATGTTGATGACCTGTATCACAATCTAGTGTTGTAGTCAACTCATTTTTCAATGTCTTGAAGTATTTTTGTTTCTTTCCTCCCCATTGAAAGACTTTTTTGATACTTGTTAATGAATACAAATGATCTTCTATATATGAGAAATTATAAATAAATTTCCTCCAGTATTGTATTCCCCCTAGGAAGCTTCTTACTTCTGTCAGAGTACTTGGCTTGGGACAATTGAAGATGACTTCCACCATAGAGATATATACCTTCCACTCCCCACTCCCTACAACATAAGACAAGTATACAAGAGAGGTCTTGCGAAGCTCACATTTCGACAAGTTAACACATAACTTCTTTGTTTTTAGTACATCAAATAATTTCTTTACATGCATTACATGATCCTTCCAAGTACGACTGCATACCAAAATCTAATGTAAGTACACAATGACAAAAACATCGATAAAGGTTCTGAAAACATCATTCATTACCCTCATTGTACGGAGTATATAAATCACTTCCCTGGGGCTCATGGGAGGATATTATCCTTCCTTTCCCATGGAAGCCATCTCACATTTACGAAATCTCCTTTGGATTTTTGAATTATAACTTGCAAGATTTCCTTCACCTAGCTTGAGTCTAGCTCTTGTAATCATTCACCTATCAACCTTTCTATGATAGCACTTGATATGAAAATATTAAGTTACCAATATAACCATTAGTCCTTCATTGATAAGAAATGTTTTTTAGTTTCCAAGATCTTTTAAATGACAATGCACTTTGTAATGTTATCTGATTAGCTTCACTTAATTAAACTCTTGTCCTTGTGAATTTACTTCCTTAATACAATCTTGTTAAGTAATTTGTGATATGTAAAGAAGATATTATGAGAGTACTATTATCAACAAAAATCACACCAAAACTTATTAATAGAGTTCACCAAAAATCTTCGCTATGTCTCTAGGTCCACTCCCAATAGTGAGACCGCTCTTCATTAATATCAAATTCTTTAAGAGTACAAAAGAAAGGATTACATATCAACTCCTGAAACCACATTTTAGATCTGTATCTATGTGACATAAACACAGTAGCTTCTACAATGAATTCTGATACTTTAGAGTATAGAGTCGACTATGCTTGGTTGGACATCATGGGCTCTAGAGGAACTTCTCTGTTCGGCTAATACAATGTAGAAACAAAATCCACATTTATAATCCTCTCAAAATTATGCAATTTTTTAGTATAAAGTCGATACACTTTTGAACAGGCCCTCAAGACTCCCTCTCTGGCACAAAATTCAATGTTTCATTTGTCATATTTGTAATATATCGAAATGAATTCCAAAAAGGATTAGGAACACCCTTCTTATCAACTACTCCAACTTAGAAATAGAGGTTAGATTCAAACACCTCTCGAAATTCTGAGACATTTGAGTATAAACTCGATAAGGTTTTGAACAGGCTCTTGGGACTCCCCCTCTGGTACAAAATCCAAGACTTCATTCTATCATTCAGTATCACCTTGATATGTGTTCCAAAGAACCTCCTCTACATCGATTTATGTGTCCATATAAATAAGTCATATTCAACCAAACTTAGGGGGATTTTTCCATATTTGGTGGAATCCCCCAGATTTAGTGGAGTCTACTAGGCCACCTTCGCCTTCTAGAAGGTGCCACATGGTGCATCTAGATTGGGCCACATGGAAGCCTCTCATTGGCCATCATTGTTGACTGGACTATTGATTTCACCTACAGACGTCACCTACTGACTAGGATATTGACATTACATGCTAACTAGGTTGCTGACATGACATGTGCCACGTTACCTGTACGGATGTTGACGTCATCCATGTGGATGCTCACATCATCCTTCCATGTTACCTATATGGATGTTGATGTCATTTGTATGGATGATGACGTGCTCAATATGGATGATGGCATCCTCTATACAGATGATGACATCATCCTAACATGTGGCAGCTTGTAATGTTTGCATGTCAACATGCTGAGATCATATGTACCATTGTATGGATGACAAGTGGCAGTCTATTGTGCTTCTGTGTCATGCTAACGTCAACACTACATACTACCCTATCATCATTTCCCCTATTTGGGGAAAACTTCATATCGTGGTATCTTCCTCATATGATGTTTGTTTGAGGTGAAATTCATGTTGTTGGAAAGATCTCACTGATATGTATGCAATGGTACCATGCCTTTCAACATTTGAGAAAAATTAATTTTGAGCGATTCTGGATCCTCCTGGATCAGATATCCCATCAACACAACAAGAGATATTGAATCAACTGAATGGCTTAGATGAGCACATGAAACAAGAGGGCTTCAACAATGAAGTAGTGTAACTACAAAGGAAAGATTGGCATGGAAAAAAATAAAGCATGACAAGTCCAAGGAAGGGGATTGGGTTGTATTGTTTGATTCAAGATTCAAGGACTTTAAGGGAAATTTGATGATCATTTGGCTAGGGCCCTACATAATTGAAATATGTCATGATAATGGTTCAATTTGAATTAGAACCATAGATGAGGAAGGATTCCCTTGTTAGTGAAAAGATTCAGGCTCAACGTCTACAATAACACTCTAACAAGTGAATATTTTACAACAATAATGAAGGAAAAAATATGGATGTGATTGATAGAAAAGATTCTATCAAGTTATTCAAATAATAATAATTGTTAAAAATAAAAAGAAAAAAGAGAAAAAAAAGAAAAAAAATGTATAAAATAGCTAGATGAAAACCCCATTGAGGTGTCTTGGATAGTTATTTGATTGAAAACCTCCATGGAGGTGATCTCATACCTACAGAATAAATAAATTTCCTCACCAAGAAAACCTCATTGAGGCTTTATGAGGCGGGACACTACTGAAAACCAACAATGGCACCTTTGTCTTGAGAAAAAAAAATGAATTAGTATAATAATGTTTTTCGTTTTGTAGGTATCAAGAAATCCATCTCAGCAGCCACCTGCACAGGAAACATGGAACTAGAAAAAATAAACTAAAACAATCATATACAAAAAAAAAAAAAGGCAAAAATATTTTCAAAAGTTTTTTGTAATTCCACTCATCATCTTTCATACCTAACACTTTTCATCATGTCTGATCCAGGTGGATATTGATAGTTTTAAGTTCAACACACTCTTCTGTAATTCTTTATAACTGTGGGTTCTACACTTATGAGGTTGTCTGAAGCCTTACACAACTTCCAGGTGGACATTGGTGGCCTCCCACCTAATCCAACTAGCTTATGTTGGAAGTTTCCATGTCAATACATCTTTATGTACTTCCAGGGCCGTTTTGGGGCCCTAAACAATGTTTTTTTGGCTTTCCATAGTCAAACTATAAACTGAATTAGAGTTTGATGGAATAATTTATATTTCGTGAAAATATCTTTCCAACGGGCTATCATGTGCCTAAAACGGAGGTCATATGAAAAAGTTACGACCCCAGGAAGTTGAGGTACCAATTTACCCCTCAGGGCCGACATAACTTTTGGTGTTTCATCTCCTAGGGTTAGGTTTTTAGATGTATCGGGTTTTGGCATTCATGAGTAATGTTAAAAAGGAATCTACAACCTCATTTTAATCATTTTTCTCAGACGGATGCACATAGCAGCCACATATCTTCTCAAAGATAGATACCACCATTCAAGCAATTTGTTTTCAGTTCTCTAGTTTTACAATTTCATCCTATTTTATTTATTCAATAGAAGTTATTGCTCATTGGATATATGTTGTCTTTATCTGTATCTTTGTGTTATTGTATTCATTTCGTTCCTCTCATAAATCCAGATCACTATCATACATAAATTATCCGTGTTTCACTTCATTAGTTTAGACTTTCCTTTTTCCCAATTTTCATTTTTATCCTTCCTTTTGTTTCCAAGAAAGAATGATCTAAATGATAGTCTACAAGATATCATCAATACTTATAGGATAATTCTAATTAAATGGAAGCTAGATTTCCATTCCATCAAAAAGTGTTGTCAAATAAAAATCATCGATATCGACATCATCCTAGATAGTTTAAAGAATTCTAAAGGATCCTCCGCATCTTGTATTAATAACTATATAAATAATAAAAATTACAACAAGAAACGTTGTGCAATCCAAATTAATTCCATAACTACAAATTCTTTAGAGTGGTCAAGCAACAAGAAAAGAACAACAAATCTATCAATCCCTCATTTATATAGGAAACATTTTCTTGTAGCTAATCTCGAGAGGCCTGTTCCTGAAAACAATTCGAACAACCTGTAGGAGAAGAAAATCTACAACAAAAGCCAATTTCAATCAACATGCAATACCCAACACATTCAAAAAGGTAAACTAGGGTATTCACATTAATTTCCTTTCTTCAAAACTTTCCTTTTTGCAACATATAAAGGTTAAACACGTGAATATTTTTTATGGTCAATATATATCAGGAAAACAAGGGTGATGAGAACGAGGAAATACTCAAATTTCACATCAAGGGGGAAGGCATGATTCATGGGTGAATGATATTGACACATTAGACAAGTGGAGAATCATCTGAATGAACCTCGAGATCATAACAATGTGGGTTAATGAGTACAACAACCATCATATAAAAAACTAGGGATAAGATGGGAGTTAAGACCAAAATTTGGGCATATGTGAGAGTAAGTAACATTTTAGTCACCATTTCAAATTGTTTCCAAAATACAAAGGACTTTCTAGAAACAAAAGGAGATAACAATGTGAGCTATCATATCGGGATATATGGATAAGCACTCAACCAAGAAAACAAGTTTTTCTACATGAAGGTAGCTATCAAAATCATTCCCACAAAGAATTTCTCACTACCTTGAATTTTCACTAGATTGTTGTTAACTTTTTTTATGAATTCCATGTGGTCGAAATTATTTGTTGGGTTTGCATAATTTTCATAGGTGGTTGTATGCAATCATGTAGAAATCATTATGCAAAATCTTGTAGAAATTCTTTAAGAAAAAATATTCTCTCCCTTATTTTTATCTCGATACCTTTTTGAAACCTTGATAAGCTAGAATTATGAGTAAATGTTGTAAAAAATCATTGGCTCTAAACACAACTTCCCTCATGAACAAAACTGATTTTTTTCTCTTTTCATGTGCTTGTTTTGCACAGTCCTCTAGAAACACCTTAGTAAAAAACCTCTCTCCCATATTTTTCTCTCGATACTTTTTTGAAACCTTGATGACCTAGAATTATCAGTAAATGTTGTTGAAAATCCTTGGCTCTAACAACTACCATGAATAAAAAAGTTGGGTTTTTTCTCTTTTCCTTCTATAAGAAATTATAGCCCATAATTATCTTTGCAAGAATCCTCTCCCTTGGAAACAATATTTGTGCATGTGATTTTTATATGTCATTGAGTAACCATTTTCAAAAACCAAGGGAGAAGGGTTCAATAAGAGGGAACTATATAAACCATCAAGAATTTATGATAGTCCAGAAATTGTAGAAAATTTCCAAAGAAGCAGTTGGCTAGGATATTTTGAGAGACTAAGGGGATTTGATGATGTAATAACTTTGGAGTTTGTACTTAATATTCAAAATATTCAAGAACAAAAATATGTATCAACAATGAGAATTATGGTGATTAGGGTCAATGAATCATTTTATCAATAAGGTATCTAGTATACCAATCGGCCTTCCTTGGGAGAAGGAAGAAAGGAAAGAGGCTATTAATGCCCAAATGTTACTTTTCCACCCAAATGAAATGCCACAAGAAGATAAAAATGGAATGAAAAGAGAAATCCTCCCTCACCCTTGGCCAAAAGTGGCCTATCACATTATCAAATATGTCACTTGTGAGCGGACCATGAGTGTTGTGTATGCATATTATTTCAGACTCATCCATCAACTCATGAATTGCTACAACTAAGAACCACCCAACAACCTAAGTATCCCTTATTTTCTCCATCAATATTTGATCCAGATTTTGATAAGAGAAAAATGAAGGAAAATATATAATAAGGAAATATATAGAGATATTAAAATAAACACAGAGATATAATAATACAAAATTTCTATTAATGAACGAAATGTATAGAAACTGTAAAAATGAATAGCGGAATGAACTCGTTAGAATGGTGACACATTATATTTGAGAAGAGAATTGAAGGATACACTCATTCGCAAGATGTTTACAATGAGGCTCAAAAGGCCTTATTAACATAAATAATTAATGAGAAAAACCCAAGAATCCGAAACACTAACCCCAGAAGATGAATCACTCAAAGGTTTGCATGCCTCAATAGGGGTAGTTGATACGTCAACTTTCCAAGAGCGTAACATTTACATTCGATCTCTGTTTGGGGCGATTAACACTCTGTTATAAATTTCTAGCTGAGAATTATAAATTCTGAGCATATCCTCCCTGCAATGTAAACAAAACGTCATTTAGGGCCTAAAAATGGCCCTAGAAGTTCAAAACCTGAAAACCCATAGAAAAGTTGCCAAGGTGGAAAATTGTATTTCAAGCCAGTGGAGTAGGTGGGTGGCTACTAATTTTTTTTTTTGTTTAGACAACATTAAGAAGACATTCTTCCAAATATATATATATATATGACATGATATTTATAATACAAGGTATAGATATATCTAATATATAAGTAGTTATTTATTATCCAAGGGACACATCCTTTCATGGATTGTCACTATATGTTCTCTATATATGGAACACTCATCATTGTAATAATATATCATATCATATATACTATCAAATCATATAAAAATTCAACATGGTATTAGAGAAGGACTCGGCGTGACTCCCTCACGGGAGAGCCCAGGAAGATGAGAGTAGATTTAAATAAAATTTATTCAAGAGTCTAGAGAAGTGAGAATCTGTGAGGACCATGAGAAGAATCGAGTGAGAAGTTGAAGTTATTATGTACCAAATATTTCTTCCACTAGAGACATGAACCTATGCATGAGGAAGAATAATAGCCTCGTATACATGAAGGAGGAGCCTCATTGTTCGTTATTGTCAAAACAGTGCAAGTGGACAGTGTGTGAGTGTGTTTGAGTGTTTTCCTCTGTCGTGTTGCACATAAAGGTGTCTTATGTGAAGAGCGTGGAGTAAATTTATGTGTTTACTGGGATTCGAACCTAGCTCTCCATGGGAAAAATTCTTGCAATGATGATCTGAGAAGGTTAATCTGTCCATAGCTCACAGTGATAAAGCCACGGGAGTGAGCAGGTGCATGGTAGTTGGATCACAAATAAATTGTACAGGTAATACTACCAAATCTCAAAGGTTATGCGGAGGGATCATTGAGAATTAAAGAACAATTTTTTTGAGATGAGGGTTCCACCAAATCGTAGTGAAAAGAACCAACATGATATTTTTGAGGGAACCATGAGATCGTTGAGTGGGTTCACCAAATCAATATGGATGATTCTCTTCTCTGTTGACACCAGTTCAGATGAGGGTTTTGTTAGATCATTGTGGTAGTGCAACCGTACCTTATAATTCCTCTTGTTGTCTACACGTTTTAGAGGTGGTCACTTACACTTCCTCAAATTGTAAAATTAGTGTGATCATTGTAGACTTCCTTTGAAGTGAGAAGTAGTGACAAACCCTCTTAGTCGATATCACATGAAGCTTGTTTCAATGTGTTGATATTTGAGGTAGCATCATGAGACATTTTTCCTAGAGGGTCCTATGTGGACTAGTAGGGGGGAATGTAGACTTCATCTTAATATGCCTCAAATGGTCATATGAAGGAACCAAGACATAGGTTTCATGATGAAACATTGATATGTATTGGGGGGCATTGGTTCCATGAGTGAACCTCGATGTGTTCTAGAGATGTTTGAGGCATCATCATGAGACATTATCCCCCGAGGATTTTGTGTGCACTAGTAGGGGGAATGTAGACTTTATCTGAATGTTCCTCAGATGGTTAGATGAAAGAACCAAGAAATTGGTTTCACAAGGAAACCTAGATATTTCTTGGGGGACATTGGTTCCATGAGGGAACCTCGATGTGTCCTAGATATGTTTGAGGAAACATCATGAGACATTCTCCCAGGAGGATCTTGTGCGGACTAGTAGGGGGGAATGTAGACCTCATCCTGACATGCCTCAAATAGTCAGATGAAGGAACCAAGACATTGGTTTCATGAGGAAACCGAGATATGTATTGGGGGATATTGGTTCCATGATGGAACCTTGATGTGTCCTGGAGATGTTTGAGGCAACATCTTGAGACATTCTCCTTGGAGGGTCTTGTGTGGACTAGTAGGGGGAATGTAGAATTCATCTTGATGTGCCTCGGATGGCCAAATGAAGGAACCAAGAAATTGGTTTCACAAGGAAACCTCTATATGTCTTGGGGGACATTTGTTCCATGAGGGAACCTCGATGTGTCCTAGAGATGTTTGAGGCAACATCATAAGACATTGTCCCTGGAGGGTCCTGTATGGACTAGTAGGAGGGAATGTCAAGTTCATCCAGACGTGCCTTAGATGGTCAGATGAAGGAACCAAGATATTGGTTTCACGAGGAAACATCGATATGTATCTTGAGACATTCTCCTTGGAGGGTCTTGTGTGGATTAGTAGGGGGGATGTAGAATTCATCTTGATTTTCCTCAGATGGCCAAATGAAGGAACCAAGAAATTGGTTTCACAAGAAAACCTCTATATGTCTTGGGGGACATTTGTTCCATGAGGGAACCTCTATGTGTCCTAGAGATGTTTGAGGCAATATCATAAGACATTGTCCCTGGAGGGTCTTGTATGGACTAGTAGGAGGGAATGCCAAGTTCATCCAAACATGCCTTAGATGGTCAGATGAAGGAACCAAGATATTGGTTTCACAAGGAAACCTCAATATGTATTTTGAGACATTGGTTCCATGAGGGAACCTCGATATGTATTAGAAATTGGTTTCATGAGGATACCTCTATATGCCAAATATGGTCCAAGATGAATTAGCTTGATTAGCCCCAAGGGACTGGCCACCCCTTATAGGATGATCTAGATCAAGTCTTTTGGATATCAACTACATCCATAACATGGTATAGAAGGGAGTAGTGAAGCTCTAGTACATCTCCATTGATGAGAAGATAACAAATATTCTGATGAATCCCTTGTCCAAAGGGAAGTTTGTATACTTCGGGGACAAGTTGGGGCTTGTGGAGATTACTCCTTTGGTTGAGAGGGAGTGTTGATATTATTGCATTGTGGATAGTCAATGTGATATTGGAATGACATTATCCCTATGGAGAATGGTCTAGGTTGGACAGATTGTCGATATATCATGGAATGACATTTTATGTGGAAAATGGTCCAGCACTAACATTCTCATGTGAAAAAAATGGTGACCTGATCAGGATTAAGGGTATGCCTCCTATGGCA
This sequence comes from Picea engelmannii, assembly GCA_009831015.1. NCBI lineage: Eukaryota > Viridiplantae > Streptophyta > Pinopsida > Pinales > Pinaceae > Picea > Picea engelmannii. The sequence continues at coordinate 416,985 of ML778493.1, forward strand.
CAGATGGTGACCTGATTAGGGAGGTTGGTATATGATTGACATTCTTCCTATGCCACAAATGACGACCTCATCAAGAAGAATGGTCCTTGTAGTAACGTGACACTTTGTTGAGTGCATGACAACTAAAGGACACATGTGTAGTCGTGAGACTATGAAGGAGACAATGTGTCTCTGGACAGTAGTTGTGTGTTTCTATGGGGGTTTGTGTACCACTAACGATGAATGTATGTCTCTAGACATTAGTTGTGTGCTACTATGGTGGTTGTGTACCACTGGTAGATAATTTCTGTCTCTGGATAGTATCTATGTGCTACTACAGTGGTTGTGTACCATTGGCAGTGCCTATATGTCACTGGACCATGGATGATTTTAGGGGCTAAATTTCGCTCATGGGCTAATTTTCCATGGTTTTTCCAAAAACGAGATTCGCTATTTTAAAAATGATTCGCCCAAATTCTATAGGATAAAATTATTTTACCTTAAAAATCACCAAAATTTTAT